>JASFAX010005261.1:0-36747 GCA_030737875.1 Allium sativum | reverse complement strand
AGATTGGTTAAGCACATATTATCTTAACCTCATCGGATTATCGAGTCGGATTGGTTAAGTATAGGTTAACTTAACCCCATCCACTAATCATATTATAATGGTTAAGTATATTTAAAAGGTCTTATGACTTAACCCTATAAAGTCCGCATATTAGATTGGTTAAGTATAGGTTACTTAACCTCATCAAATCATCATGTATAATTGGTTAAGTATAAGTTACTTAACCCCATTAAATTATCTTGTTAAGTTGGTTTAGTATTGGCTATTTAACCTCATTGAATTACCAAGTTTAGATTGGTTAAGTGTTTAATTTAACCCCATCGAAGTACCGTGTTTAGATTAGTTAAGTGTAGGTTACTTAACCCCATCTAAATTCCGTGTTTAGATTAGTTAAGTCTAAATTACTTAACCCCATCTAATTACCAAGTCGGATTAGTTAAGCGTGAATTACTTAACCCAATCCCCTAATTGTCTTGTATGGTTAATTGTCATGTATGGTTAATTGTCATTAAGAAATCAAGCCCGGTCCCACTTAACCTACCCATTCGTGTCATATCGGTTAAGTGTCATTAGTCAAACTTACTTAACCTTATCATGTGGCATTAATTTAATTAATGCACTCTCAACCTCTCACATTAGACCTTGTTGTGGTTACTAGTTAAGCCGGGCAGGTCCGGTTAGTTTTACACCACAACCTAGTCTAACCTCGAGTCTTAAGCGCGACATGACCAACTTCCCACATTGGATCCTATTGTTTGTAGCCACTAGTTAAGCCGGGCGGGTCCGGGTAGATTTATGCTACAAACTCAACCCAACCTCGAGTTGGCCACTTTCATGTTTGGTCTAGTGTTATATTACACTTACAACCCATACGTGTCTAGTTTCAAGTCCCATGTTTACCCTACGTGTCATGTCCCCATTTTGGTTCAACTTACATGTCGTGTTCACATGTAACCTCAAGTCAAGTTTTTCGCGTCATTCTCATGTTTGTCTATCCTACCCCAAATCGTGTTTTCACTTGAGTAAAAGCGAGTCAACATAGTAGGTATACCATGGCTACATGTAGACCCCAAAACATGCACGATGCCACAAAAGGGATTGGCTCCAAACATGCATGGTACCATAAGGGGGTTTGGCCTTAAAACATGAACGATAGTGTCATATAGGGATTGGCCATAAGCATGCATAACATAAAAGGGGATTGGCCACAAGCATGCATAATGTCATAAAGGATTTACCCACAAACTTGCATATTATCATAGGAAATTTGACCACAAACTTGCATGTTGTCATAACGGGATTTGACCTTACATAAACATGATATCATAAGTTGGTTTCATTTACATAAATAAGCCCCAAAGTCCAATTTATGCAACTATTTCACAAGTCAAAGTGGCTCTAAGTGTTCATGCTATCATACTACAAGTAAAGGTCCAATCTTGCATGGCAAACTAAGTCCAATGCAACATGAATAGCATGGTTTAGTCGCTAAAACATAACCCAAAGTCATATGTTCATGAAAAAGGGGAAAACTAGGTTTACATAGGTTAACATACTCATGTTTCATCGCATTTTATCCCATGTCATCATTAAACTACCGTTAACATCTCGAAGTAGCTAGAACTTACATAGCGTGGCTTAGATAATGAGCATGATCCGTCTTGACGAAGAAAGGTGGCTCCTTTGAAGAAGGATCGTCATGAAACCGTCGTAGCAACGTTGATTTGGCCCCTATTTGGTGTAGCAAGCTTGCATCTTTCGATTCGGATCCGATTTGCATGCATAGTCTCCTGGAGTTGGAGATGGAGGCCATGATCACTTGGCATTTAGGCAGCACTTCGTGGCATGAGTGATTTGTGAGGGTTTAGGGTAGGCTTAGGGGTCTTTTTATAGATGTTAGGGTAGTTTTAGGCCGTAGGATAAACCCTAGGATAGATCTGAACCCTCAAAAATCGTCACAAGCCTCCAAAACAAGACCCAGGAGCCAAAACCAGAAGCAGGTGCACCAGGTCGTTGGTTCGACCAGGGGGGTCGACCCAGGGGTCGACACCCATGTCGACCCCCTGGGGAGGGGTCGACCCTCGGGTCGACACCCATGTCGACCCCCTGGAGGGGGGGTCGACCCAGGGGTCGACACCCTGTGTGTCTGGCGGGAATTTTCCCGCCTCTCTGTTTGGGCTGAATTTCAAATCTGTTTTCGGTTTTGAATTTTCGTGAAACTTCATTGGGCCATAACTTGGTCATACGGACTCCGTTTTTCGAAAACTCGGACTCTATTTCGCGTATTTTTCTGAGACGAACGCAATTGCACTGCCCGTTTATCCTGATTCAGATTTTATATTTTAATTCTGCCTTGATTCTTGATTTAACACGTTGTTAAATTTCAGGTTGTTACAAAATCTAAGAATCCACTTCACTGCTTGCCAATGTTCTTTGCCTGGGTTAGATATATATCGACTGACAACACCAACTGCATGGGCCAAATTTGGTCTCATGCACACCATCGCATACATGAGACTACCAACAGCACTAGAATAAGGTATATTAGCCATATACCTTTTATCTTCTTCCGATGTAGGAGAATGGTCTTTCGACAACTTAAAATGAGAGCCTAAAGGAGTGCCTACCGATTTGGCTTTCTCCATCCCAAATCGAGCGAGGACTTTCTCGATGTATTGCGCCTGAGTGAGCCTTAACTCTCTCCGCTTATATCCGTACCCAATATTCTTTGTGCCTTTCCGAAATCATTCATATCAAACTCTCTACTGAGCTCCTCTTTTAACTCCTTAATTTTGACCATACTCTGAGAGCAATCAACATATCATCAACACATAACAACAAATAAATCATGTCATCATCGCATCTCCTAAAATAAACACACTGGTCTTTGAAGCTTCTGGAGTATCCATGTGAAAGAATAAACTTATCAAATCTTTTGTACCATAGTCTAGGAGACTGCTTCAGTCCATAAAGAGATTTGTTAAGTTTACAAACATAGTCTGGCCTGCTACTATCAATGAACCCTTCCAGCTGCCGCAAATAAATCCCTTCATCCAGATCACCATGAAAGAAAGCAGTTTTGACATCTAGTTGCTCTAACTCCATGTCATAATGAGCAATTAATGCCAAGAGAATACAAATGGAAGTATGCCTAACAACTGGAGCAAAGATGTCATGATACTCGACCCATTTCTTCTGAACATACCCCTTTGCTACTAGTCTTGCTTTATATCTGAACTCTCCATTGCCGCCGTCTTTCACTCTATAGATCCACTTATATCCAATAGCTCTCTTGCCGGTAGGAAGTGGCACCAAATCCCAAGTGCGATTTTTCCGTAAAGATTCGATCTCCTCTTCCATTGCTACTAACCAACTGGAACTGTCAACTGATGTAATAACGTCTCTATAATCTCTGGGCTCATCATGGACAACATTTAATGCATATGTTGCCATATCATCAAAGTTAATGTGTTTGATTCTCAAACCAACAAACTCATCAAGCCATCTGGGCTTTCTTCTTTCTCTAACAAGCCCGGTCTCTGTATGAGCTCCACCTTGAGTTTGATCTTCTATGCCAGCATCCATACTATACTCATCAACCACGGCATCATCGGAAACGCCATTTAAACGTCTATGGAAAGAATCAACAGATGACTTGCTTTGTGTTTGGTATTCTTCACATGTCCTCTCATTACCATCCGATGAGGAAGGCTCCACCTTCAACATAGCCTTCTCATCAAAAGTTACATGTCTGCTTATAATAAGTTTCTTGCTAATAGGATACCACAACCTATATCCTTTTACTCCTCTTCTATAGCCTAGAAAGATACACTTGCGAGCTCTAGGTTCCAGCTTTCCTCGACTCTCATGCACATAAGATGGACAACCAAACACCTTGAGGAATGAATAGCTAACAGGCTCTCCTTTCCATACTTCTTCAGGGATCTTCATATCTATGGCAGTAGAAGGTGTGTGGTTGATGAGGAAGGCCATCATCGATAAAGCTTCAGCCCAAAATCCCTTTTTTAGCTTAGCAGTCAATCTGAGGCACCTAGTTCTCTCCAACAATATCTGATTCATCCTTTCTGCAACTCCATTGGACTGGGGGGTCGCCTGGTGTGGTGTAATGCCTCTTAATGCCTTCGGACTCACAATAATCGATGAATTCTTGTGATACGAATTCACCGCCATTATCTGAGCGGAGAACTTTCAACTTCTTCCCTGACTGCTTCTCCACCATGGATTTCCATTTACAAAATCTAGTAAAGGTTTCACTTTTGGACTTTAAAAAGTATACCCAAACTTTACGAGAGAAATCGTCTATAAATGAAACAAAATACCTAGCTCTACCCAAGGATGGGCAAGGGGAAGGTCCCCAAACATCCGTGTGAACATAATCCAAAATAGCTTTTGCCTTATGCTCACAAACACCAAAAGAAATCTTCGTCTGCTTACCAAGAACACACTCTTCCCAAAAACCAAGTTTTGAATGCCGAACTCCGTCAATCAAACCTCACTTTCTTAGCTCATCCATGTTGCGCTCGCCAATGTGGCCCATCCGCAAGTGCCATAATCTGGAAGAATCTAAATCAGCTGAAGTAACTGAAGCTGATTCACCAACTACAGTAGTGCCCTTTAGTAAATAGAGAATTCCTGCCCTCACTCCTTTCATAACGATCATGGAACCCTTAGATATTTTCATCTTCTCTTCTTTAACTGCAATCTTTATTCCAAGTCTACTCAACGCCCCAACAGAAATCAAGCTCTTCCTTAAATCAGGTACATGCCTAACATCAGTAATGGTTCGGATAACACCGTCAAACATCCTGATCTTTACACTACCAACACCAACCATACGGCAAGAAGCATCATTGCCCATCAGAACTTCTCCTCCATCAATCTCACGGTAAGTGGAAAAGAGTTCCTATCAGGTGTCATATGATAGGATGCGCCAGAATCAATCAACCATAGGGTGCTCTTCCTAGAAAAGCTAGAAGCTGTAAACACATCAGTGTCACTCTCTGTATTTGATTTCTCCGCTGTAGAGGCTGAAGCTTGCTTTGAGTCTTTTCTTCTTCCTTCAAGCTTGGGACATTATGCAACAAAATGCCCGGGCTTCTTACAATAATGGCAAGTCAATTTCTTAGGCCCCCTAGACTGGGACCTCGAAGAATTTCGTTCTTCACCTTTGTTTGACTTGCTTTGACTTCTACCTCTCTGAACAGATAAGCCTTCGGTATCACTATCAATGCTAGTGCTCGCCAATCTACCTCTTAACACTTCATTATGAAGGCCAACCTTTACATCAGAAAGGCTAATTTTACTGCGGTCATAAATCATGGAATTGACAAAAGGAGTATATTCTTTAGGCAAGGAACA
Organism: Allium sativum; assembly: GCA_030737875.1. Classification (NCBI taxonomy): domain Eukaryota; kingdom Viridiplantae; phylum Streptophyta; class Magnoliopsida; order Asparagales; family Amaryllidaceae; genus Allium; species Allium sativum. Next base: position 31,368 of record JASFAX010005261.1, on the reverse strand, counting down.
TAGGAGGACCACAGCTTGAGCCTCATCAGTAATATCAACATCTGCTGCCTTCAGGATCATAACTAAAGTGGTCGAGGCATCTACATGCTCTATAAGGTCGGCTCCAGGCTTCATCTTGAACGAATAAAGTTGTTGTTGTAGAATACTCTGATTTGTGAGAGACTTGTCTTGATATGCATTTGATAATGCATCCCATAGTTCCTACGCTGTCTTCTTCTGAGAAAATTCTCTAAGGACTTCATCTGAAAGACTCAACTGAATTGTTGTGAGAGCTTCGTCTTCTGTTTCCTCCAATTCAGTTGCATCAACATCTTTCAATTCTTCAGGCGCAGAAACAACTTTAAAAGTCTTCTCCTTTTTCAATACGGCTTCCATCTTTATCTTCCAAGTACCAAAATCTTCTTTTCCGTCAAAACGTGTTACTCAATAATTGATGCCAGATCTTCCAACAGACTTACTACAAGTAGCCATTAATATCCAAATAGAAACAATAACACCAGCTTCAATACCAAACTGTAGTGTTTTATGCAGAATTTTGATGAGGATCTAGTATTGTTTATTTAGATATCAATGAAGTATAACAAAATAATTATGAAATCTCACGAAAAACAAAGAAAAAAAAGGACACAGAAAATTTAACGTGGTTCGGATATGAATATCCTACGTCCATGGAGACCAAACAACTTTTATTTCTCAATGAAGAAATGAGTACATAAGAGAGTATGAAGATTACAATAGAGAGAAGATTAATGGTGGATTGCTTTCTTCATACAATAAAATGACCTCTATTTATATAGAGGGATTTCTTGACCTCCAAGTAAACTTGGCACCCAAGTTTCCTTGACTTCCAAGCAAACTTGGCACCCAAGTTTCCTTGACTTCCAAGCAAACTTGGCACCCAAGTTTTCTTGACCTCCAAGTAAACTTGGCACCCAAGTTATTCCATATAGGAGCCAATTACATGATTGACAATCAATCTTTCCTTCTCTACAAATATTTGAATCATCAATTTCAACATTCAGAAAATTAAAAGTAAAATGTTAGCGTTTTATATATCAAATTTTGTCCTTTTTTGGTCAAGAGTATTATGAAATAACATGGTATGCGTTTTATCATAAAAAAGCATTGAATTTCATTAAATTGTTAGGTTGGGTTAAAAAAAAACATTGCATGTGTAACCAAGAAAATTTAAGTAAAATCATGCATCAGAAGGTTTCATTCATTTAATTCATAAGCAATATTAGATGGAAACATCAATTGCCATTATATCCATGTTACCTTTACTATTCATAAATATGAAGTCAAAATTAAGAAGATTGCAACGCTAGTGAGCAACTATAAATTCAGAAAATTAGAAGTGAAATGTTAGTGTTTTATATATCAATTTTTGTCCTTTTTTGGTCAAGAGTATTATGAATTAACATAGTATGCATTCAAAAAAAAAGAGTAAAGCATTAATATTCATTAAATTGCGTGCATCGGCATATTAGCATATCAGATGATTTACCGTTGTCTTATCGCAAAACGGTTTGTTATGAAATAGCAGGATCTCCACTGGCAATGCCAAAAAAGAGAGTATTCGTATAAAATTATGTACAGTAGGAAAATCTTAACCTAAAAAAAAGTTGGTAACACTTTTTTGAAAGGAAAACCAACATTCTGAGAATGTTGAACCAAACAGCATTGTCAGGCCATGTTACATAGATAGCATGTGTATTTGTCTGAGAAATTAACAAAATCAGGACTTGAAACCCATATTAAACACTTTATTATCCTCACCAACATCCTGATTATCTCATTCGTCTATGATGAAAATCTACCACACTTAAAGTAATTTCAAAAATTGGAGTATCCAGAATTATCTTAAGCTATCTTCAAGTTCATTGATTGTTCTTAATTGAAGAAAAATTCATAATTTATCATTTTTGAAATATGCATGAAAAGTTTAAAGAATTTCGTACGATGCTTTTTTATACTAAATATGTAACTTTCAATTATGTTATTTCCTACTTCCAGATAATGCAATGTGTAATGGAAGACTAACATATGTTTTAGGATAGACAGTCAGGTTGGAAACATTAATTAATGATTACATTCGATCAGAATCATTTAAAAACTAAAGACATGTGTCTTATAAAATATCCATGACGAAAGAAGGAGTCATTCGCCTATAAGGTCTATAGTATAACATGTGGAAAAGGTTTTAAAGTCATGAATCTGTATGATATAGTAACAAATGAAGTTGGGTGTTGTAAGCACGTATTATGGTTTTTCCCCACAAATTATTACATTACCAAGTTTATCCATGACTACCTCAGCCACATCATTCTTTTGATTTAAAACCTCATTTATCGTCATTTTTGGAACACCATAGATTACCTTTTTATATTCTTTTAGGAGTATCTACGCACATCACCCTTTCAATTTAAAAGCTCATCCAGTGTTCGTCATGCACTTGAATCACTATAATGCAAAAGTGTAACGCAAATATGCATAATAAGTATTGACAGTAACTGCATCAATACCTTCATAATGCTTTATGTTTGGAGTCATTCATATAGACACTAAACTATAAAGCATATAGAATCCATCATTAATCTTGTGTTAGTACTAAACTGTAAAAAATAATGTGAATATTTTTTTTTTCAGCATTATATAGAAAGACAAAAAATTATGAAAAGAACCTTCAAAATAACTTATGAATCCTTCACATATAACCAAGTCTAGTTATTTAGTTTTAATTCTTGTTCCGCCATAATTTCCTAGCAAATAAAAAAAATGGCAACCTCATAGAATGTAATAAGATGGATAGTCTAACATAAAATTCACATCAAACAATGTAGAACTGTCTTCAAAATGCATGAAAAATCATAATCTCCTTTAATTTTTGGTGGGCTTGAAAGCTTCTACTTAAAATATTGTATGATTTATTATGAAATATTTTGGTGGACAACGACTTGCATAATCTTATGCTTGTGCCATCAAGAATATGTAAGTTTGATAAAAGGAAGCCCATAAAAAAACACAATATCATAACATAACAGCTTAAACCCTTATGTGCTATTGTTTCTTCCCTATCAACTAATCACATTTGTTTGATACTGATCTTAACCAACAAACCCTATCTTGAGCAGTGCCTAACATGATGAGTAGTCAAAATGTAACATCCCGTATTTTTCGATCGTTCAAATTTTAAAATGTAACTAGATTTATTTATGATTGTTGTTGGAATTTAATAATTTAATGATTTGACTGAAATTTAAAATTGTAATGTTTAAAACATTATTAATTTATTTTGAATGAATGAAATAAATGAATTTATTTTGTAGATGAATAATAATATGTAAGGCCGAATAATTAAACTAAACAATTGTCAAATATAAATGTAACTGTTTAACTGATTCAAAATTGTGTAAATTAAATTTATGTAAGTTTATAAAATTAAATTTAAATATTATATTTGAATTAATGAATATATGGACTTTCCAAATCTCTTGAAATATTAAATTTTCCGAAAATGTCAGTTTTGGATCAAATTTGGTTAAATTTGAATTTTCCAAAAATATAAAAGTGTCAAAATTTGAATACATTCATTTTATGAATCTATACTGAATTCTGAGCATTAACCATTTATCAGTTTGTTAAAATTTAATTTCATTTTTCCGAAATTCGCGTTTGTAAGTGTAAAAAGGGACAAAAAAGACGATATTTATTATATGTATACTTGTATGAAACTAATCTATATCTTCCTTGATGTTATCCCGTTGAATTTGAATAAGTGAAATTAATTTGTGGGAACACTTATTAATTGACACTAAATATTTAGTAACATTGAAACACCCCACCTCCGTTAAGGTCACTGACAAAGGGAATGCCTTAACTTTGGTGGAGGTTTATAAGTAAAAGTCACAGATAAACACAAGACAGATATAAACACAAATATTTTAAACAGCGGAAAACAAACAGGCTTTTATTTCATCAATACGTGTTCATACAAAACATTTCAATAATTGTCTCAAAATACTTCCAACATTACAACCTCATTACTGTCTTGATTATTAAAGAAGCATAAAACATAAATAAAGTAACAAAAATCCCCATAGTGATATCCAAAGCCATAATCCGAGCAAAAGAGATCCAAACCATACATCTACGGTCTTGAAGCTTGCAAAGAGTCTGACTAAGCTGGGTTGTTTCCTCCCTGTGGAGGGGGGGGGGGGGAGGGAACGAAAGAAAAGAAGACGAAAAGAAAATAAAGTCAGACATAAAGCCTGAGTAAATCTAGTGGCTCTTCAGTATGTGAATAAGAAAAAGGGCATGATAGATATAAACTGAAAACAGGAAAGTATCACAAGCTAAGGAAGTGTAGTTTAGAATTGAATGTATTATCGCACCCACACTATATCTCTGCACCTACTTGAGCTTATTCTAACTGGCACCCCATGCTGAGGGTGAAGTGATCCCCATTTTTTTTAAAGATCGACTCCTACTCGCATAAACATGTGTCATATGGCCCCCAAGAATTGTAGATACCTATGCTGGTCCCACCATGGGGTGTATCAAGACCCATGGTGGCGGCCCCGACACAATTCTAGAATACGTAGGTTATACTACTGGTGCCCCCAGTGCCCTGTGTGTCTGCTCCGAAGTGTGTGCACGTCCGCACTCCGTTAGAACCTACACTGTTGCACCCACCGCCGTCGCTTTGACCGCTTACAATCAGCCCAGTAATCGTGCCCCACCCTGCCTAGTATCAGGGTACCATGATACCTAACTTGGGTTACTGCTGAAACAGGTCCCTCTTTACTAGGGTTTTCTAGTCAAACATGTTAAGTGGTTAAGTGTCTGTATTTACCTAACCTCACCCATCAATTCTTGTTAACATGTTGAATTTGGTTAAGTGTTTTTAGTTGACTTAACCCTATCATCTGTCCTTAGCCTCTTAAAGCACCGACCACTCACATTAAACAGATATTACTACGGTTACTGGACGTGCCGGTCGGTTCCGGGCAGGTTTACACCGTAGCTCAGTCTAACCTCGGGTCCTTATTGGGCTTAATGCTTAACCACCCACATTGGATAGGTATTGTTGTGACTACTGGACAGCCGGGCGGGTCCGGGCAGGTTTACGTCACAACTCAATCCAACCTCGGGTTAAGCATACCATGTTTTCTAAATTTACATATTTTCTCACTTCTCAATTTTATATGTAAATGTCATGTCCTTTATTCTTGGGTATAACAATTCATACCGCTTAAATGTCATTGTCGTTGGCATGTGCCAAACATGCCAACATATATTTTTCATGATTTACACCCAACGTTATTACCCCTGTTTGAACGTTCGCAACATTATAACAAATGCTGGGCTCGACACAATTCAGCCCAACTTTATAAACGTGAGAAAAAGGGGAAATCAAGAACATGTAATATTTTACAATACATAAAGATGTGTGGCGCATGAACTTGCAATTTAGCGATTCAACTAACATAAATTATGGGTCATGTGAACTTGCATTCAAATTAGAGTATAACTAAGTAGGTGTCATATGAAATGGCATAGTTTAGGCTTATACAAACTTGGGTTTAAACATGTTTAACTTGGCATAATGTCAACCACAAAACTAACATGTTGTATATCCACCAAAATATCCAATTTTAACATCTAATCATATAGCCTATTTCAACATGAACTTGCATAGTTTATGTAACCCAAATGGTACTTAACATAGATCCAATTATACTTGCAAATAAACATAAGAATGTATTCATAGGTTTTGAGTCATGTAGGCATAAAAGGTCTCAAATCTAGAACATGTTTACATAAGCTTTAACTTAGACTTAGGGAATGTATATAGTCCATGCCATTGACATAAACATAAAGAGATCAATTACTAGTTTTTGCCACAACTTGCGAGTGCTATTATTTTCATATACAAATGTCCAATAAGCTTACATCAGTCAATTTATGCCACAAATATCAATACACAAGTCATGACAGAATTATTACAATACACAGAATTCATATCATTATTATACAATAACACGATTCTATTTTCATTTACATCGAATCACGTCGCAGTTTTATTCATATTCTGAAAGATCACTATACTTACAACGAATGCAGAATCTTGAATTCTGGATTCTGAATTCTGAAATTGAGATGCGTTCCTTTGGGTAGATTAACGTTGCGTTGAATAATTTGATTAAGCTTGAGTTCTCTTCTTAATTTGATTCGTCTCTAAGCTCCTCTTTCTTGACGGCTACGCTCAATTCCTTCCTGGCAGCATGATGACTCCAATCTTATTTTTTTTTGTGAATTTTAGTGGAGACTTAGGGTGTATATATAGATTTTTAGATTGTTTTGAGCCGTCAGATGAAGACAGGAGGAATCTAGACCATACAAAGTCCAAAGAGCCAATCAAGAGGTGACATGTCAGCTCTAATGACACACCGAGCCACAGAAATTCGAGCCAGAGCCAGACCCAGCCAGCCAGGTCGACCAGGTAGGTCGACACCTAGGTCGACACTATGGTCGACCTGGGGGTGACCAGGTCGACACCATGGTCGACCCTATGGTCGACCTGGTCCCTTGGCGGGAATTTTCCTGCCCAGCCCAGTTTGAGCTTATTTTTCGAATTTTGAACTTAAAACCGAGCTGTTTGAATTTTAAATTTTATTCTGAAACTTCCGAAAGTCATAACTCCTTCATACGGAGTCCGATTCACGCAAACTCGGACTCTATCTCAAGCAGAATTCTGAGACGAACGCAATAGCGTAACCCATTTCCCTTAATTCTTTCATTTAGAATTATTAATTTGTGAAGCTTAATGTTATAGAATTCACAGGGTGTTACAAACATTCTCGTGTAAATAAAATTTTTGACCAATTAAGTTGTTGAATTTAAATTTAATTATTGAATTCAATATGGTTTAAAATAATTTATGATAATAATGAATGGTTCAATATGATTTTTATTAAGAAATTATCACGATGCTGAGTGTCAACGATATATAAGTTATATTTGATTTGAAAACAACATGTAGATTCCAAGTGAAAAAATTTCTAGTAACATACATGTATATATCTTTAACTATTGTCTTTAATACATTTTGTGTCTATTAAAAACGTAAGGTTTGTATTTGGAAACGTGTCCCCTCGTTTAAAACTAGTAATATATTTAAAGTCTTCGGTTTCTTCGAAATTAATGTCATTCCTTTCTGTGAATGGCCACATTTGTTCATTTTTAATAAATGAATAAAAGGAAAGGGAATCATTTGGTTTCCAACCCTTCTCTCTCAATTGTACGTTTTATATTACATATAATGTATGGCATAACATAAATGCTTCTTATTCTTTCCTATTCTTCTCTAAGCACGATTTAATGACTGCATATAATATATAGTATAAAACGTTTGATATAATATAAATGCTTCCTGTTATTCCAAAAGGCACATTTGTATGATGAAAGAAAGAAATAGCGTATTGTATGCATGGTCACTTGAAACCTTTACATGAAATAATTTATAACAGAATTTTGCTTCGTGGAATTCAATACTTATGAAACAAGGTAATAAATTTAAGTTTAAATGCATGTTAAACAGTTGTCATATTCTTTAGTGCGTGATATTAGGAAACAATGAAACCGTTTTGAATTCATGCTTACATTTATTGGCTATATAATCTATGTGTTTTACTCTCGCCTCGCTATATATTATATTTCCCTTCTCTTCAATATCATGTTATCTATATTTAGAAAAAAAATGATTAAAAAAACCCACAAAACTTTTAACATTATATATGCATATTTTTAACATTTTTCTATGCCTTATTCTTGTCAGTCCAATTAAATATGTTCCCTAAATTATGATTTTAGTATTATGTGTTTTGAAATTTGAAAAGTAACAAACTTTCTAACAATCAGCATTAAACAATAAATCATGCATTAATTACTTTCCGTTGTTTCTCTTTCCTTATGTAATTTTCTTTTAAATTTTGAATAATAAATAAATGTTTATTAGATTAACACCTTCATGCCTAGTCAGCTAATTTAATTCGCTTGTAATCTAAACGCATTATAGAAATAAATCACGTTTGTTCCATGCCTTCTCTTCCTCTCTTCTCTTATACCTGTTCATTCCTTTAGAAGGAAAAAAATTACATTGACATTTCCTCCCTTTTTCTCTCCAATTTCAAGACCACTTTATCTTCTCCAAAATTCATACTCTCTTCAAACAAATTCACAAAAATATATACATTCTCTCTTATTCTTTTATTCCTTCCTCTTAAAACAATTCACAATTCCCTTGCTTTACTTTTTCTCATAAAACCAATCCACTCCTCCTCCACTTCTATATCTAAAAAGAAGAAAAATAAAGAAAAGTGAAAAAAAATTCCATTTGGTTTGCTTTTGGTGTTGTCTTCTATTGGCTACCTTGTATCTTCTTGTATCCATCTTCAAATTCATGCAAGGTGAGTTTCTCACGATTAAATTTATTTGAGTAGTTTACATCTATATTTTAACTAATAAACTAGTTTAATTTTGGTTAGCTTGGTCGATTATATTACCGTGTTGTAACTATGTACTTGTGTACTTATATTATTTGCTGAAACCTGAAAGATGCCTGAAACATATTTATACACGTACTTGCTTTGTCATAAAACTGGAAACATATGTTGATTGTCTTGTTAAATTGACATCTTAGTGGGCATGCTAAGTACATTATATCTTTTGATTTCATGTATATTAAATTCTATTTAAGTCCCAACCATATACAAGTAATTTTATCATATTTATATTCCATGCATACACCTTGTTACTGTTTGAAAAAATGTGGTTTAAATATCAAGAATGGTGGTATGTCTCAAATTATACTTTGGCAACCATATATATCTTGTTGTGTAAGTTCTAAAGTATGAATACATTTTGGATTGAAAATTTCATATGTTGCATCATGCTTGGTGTGAACTAACTTGTTAAGAATATATTTAAGTATCTTCAGGTCTGAACATGGTTTATTCTAATCGGTTTAGTATATTAATAGAAACACATGCATCATATAATTTGTGCATTTATATACATTCAACTAGTATATTGTCTTTCCACTTAATATTTAACTGAAAAATGTAGTTTGAAAATCATGTTTGATTTGCATGTCATGTTTGTCTTATATGCTAGGTTGATGTGATTTTATACTTTAGTTTCAAAAGTAACCAAATATATATGGCATTTTGTCATATATTTAAAAAAAATGTTAAGATTAACTATTTTATTTTAGTGTTTTATTGAAGTTGACTTACTTGAATAAAGTTAATCCTGACTCGAGTATTTTGTGTTTTGCATGGAATGGTTGGGTCAGACCGAGTGTTAGCTTAAAGATTTCAGCTATCGAAGTTAAAGGGGCATGTGAAGATGTGTAAGCTTTGGATCGTAAATTTTGTAAAAGTTTTTTATTTAAAAGCTATGTATTTTCCACTATGTAAAATTTGTAAACTCTGATATTTTTGAAAAATTATTCCGCTGCATGTTATTGTGTTCTATGATTCTGTGTATTGATTCTGTTAAACCTCATAAGCAATAACAATCTGTCATTTCGAGCGATTTAAGTTGGTTTAGTTACCGACTTGAAGCGGTCAAAAAGGTAGGTCATTACAGTTAGTATCAGAGCTTTTCCTTATACAAATCTTAACTTATGGGGTTTAACAAGAATTATCACCAGAATCTCTAGGGACGACATATTTTGAAAATTCAAATATTTTTTAGTATAAATTAATTTGAAAAACATATTTTGGAATTGAAACTATAAAGTACTTTTTAAGTGTATATTAATTTGAAAATATAATGTATTTAGAAATATGAATCGATTCAAAAATGAAGTAATTTGGTATAACATATTTTGGGAAATAAATCAATTTGAGGATATAAAGGGCCTTGAAAATAGAATTTGATGTAATATATTTTGGGAACATAATTTAATTTGAAATAAAGTATCTTTAAAGTATAGAGTATTTAGAAGTATTTGAAAATAGAGTATGTTCATAAGTATAAATTGACATGAAACATAAAATATTTTGGAATATAAGTTAATTTGAAATATGAACTATTTTGAAAATTTGAAATCTTATAATGAGAGAAAATTTGAAATAAATCTGAGCATATAAAAATAAATTTGAAACCGAACAAACTTTTGGAAGTAAAAGAGACCTAAAGGAATATGTATATCAAATAAAATATCATTTGAATTGAATGGGAATCTAAATAAGCCTTCATAGTTAATGTTTATTTTGTAAATTTTTTAGTGATATTGTATGAGTATGGTTAACAAATCTGATATTGAATTAAGTATTTTGAAATCACTTAATGGTTTTGAAGAATGATTGTTTTTGAATTCCAACAAATGGGTTTATTATTTAAATTTCATACAGAAAGCACCAATTTTAAATATGACGTAAATTATGAATTTTCGAAGAATATATTCGTAGCAGTAAATCGATGCTTGTCATTATTGTAGTATTTTTAAGATATACTAACGGGTGATAACTGATATTCGGATTAATAAATTACAAATGTTAAACCATTGATGAAATACGAAATGTATATCATGAAAAAAATGACATATTGATTTAGTTAAAACTAAGGAGATCGTTTGACTAAAGTTTGAGAATTTGATTCCTGAAATTTTTGAAATTGATTCCTAATGTTTTTAAGAAAAAGACTATTAGTATATACAATTATTTTCAAAAAAAACTATTTGAAGTATTTCTATGAAATATTTTCAAAATGGAAATTATATGAATGGAAAACCCACTTTTGTCGCTAGAAAATAATTTCAATGATAATCTTACCTCACTGAAATTTATTCTTGAGTCTTAAAGTGGGGAAGACAACTTTATTAGCTTTGCTACCTGTTTATCTTGGTCAAACGAAGCTTGATTTGTGAAGCATTATTTGATATGGAAATATACATATATATATATATACATACATATATACATATATATATATATATATATATATATGTGTGTGTGTGTGTGTGTATATATATATATGTGTGTATGTATGTATGTGTGTATGTATATTTCAGATGATTGAAAAAAAATCTGGAATTGATTCTTGAGTTTAGTTCGAATGGTAATCCTATATATTAGGATAATGTAATTGTACATCTTGAAGAGATGTCTTGACAAGAAATGATTGAATTCACTATTTCCAATTATCGAATTGAAAATTAGATTTTTCCAACTATTTGAATAGTCCAACCCTTTGTTGGAAAAGATTTGAGTTTTAAGTGAGTATAATTTGAAATAAGCTCAAAGCAAGTAAAATATCGGAAGTGCAAATGAATAAATTGCATGTATGAAAATTTGAAATATCATAAATAAAATTTTATTTTGAGGAATATTTTAACAAAAGTAATAAATGAAAAAATTTATTTTAGCTTGACTTTATGAGTCAAATGGTTTCGATATTAAATTACAAACTTAGATTAATGTGTTAAAATATTTAAATTGAAGGAATAAATCAACTTAACTACTTCAATGAGTGGCTTTAATTTATTGGAATTTAGTTTGGTTGTTTGGAAGTTGAAGATAAATGGAAGGTTTAAATGATTTAAAATTTGAATTGTTGAACTGAAGGATTCTATTAAGTTTAATGGTTTTGATAGATTAAATGGAAAATTTAACTTGTGACGAATTGATTTAAGGGATGAAAAAAATATTTGAAAATTTGAAGCCGATAATATGGAACGAATGAAGAAATAAAACTTCAAATTGAAGATGAGAAATTGAATGAGAAATTTGAGTTATGATCTAACTTGAACACTTGGTTCAAACTGAAAGGTTTCCACTTGAATATTAAGTTAAAATTGAGTTTAGCTTTGACAGCGAAATTAATGTCAACTAAAAATTTGAAAGTTCGGAAAATTGATTCGGATTGGAATATTTCTTGAAAATTTGTATTATTCATTTTACAATTATTATATGTTTTACCATTGTTTTCTTTGAACTAAATTATTAAAATTATTTATCTTGTTTAATTATGCTCTAGCAAATCTATTTTTATTCTGAGAAATTTTGTAAACTATTTTGAATCAAAACATGTTTTATTTCAAACCTATTTTATAAAACCTATCTAATTTTATACAAACTTATTTTGTCAAAAAATTGTTTATTTTACTCAAAACTATTTTATTTCAAGCCTACTATTTTACTTAAACTATTTTGTACTTAATTATTTTGAAATAGAAATATGCAATTCCGATCCGAGCAATTTAGTCTGAAATCATTGAATGTAAATATTCAATTGACTAATGATATTTGTGATATGTAACCCAAATCGAAAGTAAAGTTTTAATAATGAATTGATTATCAATATGAACTATATCTGAAATGATATTGAATATTCAAATCAATTGTGAAATCACTTATGAATATTGTCATTTGAAATGTTTGAAACTTATTTGACTTATATAAGTATGAGATTTATTCGAAAAACACTTATTTGAAAGATAATTGATTGAAATAATATTCTTATATAGTAGAATTTATATGCGAATGATATGTTGAAAAAACGTGATTTGAATAGAAAATCTTATGTAAATTGATACTTATGTAAGTGCGATATATGCGAAACATTAAATGAAGTATTATATATATTTAGTATGTATGTTTTCCAAATGAAGATATGGAAAGTGCCTTCCATTGAAAATTGAAAATTGAAAATCATAGCTACTTGGTGTTCCATTGATTGGAGTATCCATTAATATTGGAATCTCACTCGTTGGGATCACATTGATTATTTATTACTTATCTTTATTCCAGTGGCGCGAACCCTACAGTTACAAGCGATTCACTGAGATAGTGGTCGTAGTCGTTGTGTTACTGTGATCTAGATGCCACAACAAAATTCGATAGTGCGATGCCTATAATACAAGCGATTCCACTGGGATAGTGGCATAACTGCCATGTAACTGCGATCTATGGAAACAATCATGGCGAAATTCAAGGGGTGTGGAACCTATGGTTACAAGCGATTCTACAGGGATAGTAGCATAACCGCCAAGTAACCGCGATCTATGGGGGAACGTTCTTTTCCGTTTCTATTTTAAATGTTTTAAGTATTTTCACTGGGGGTTGAAACAAGTATATTTAGTACTTAGAGATTTTAGTCATGCGCCTGGCTAGTGTATGCCTAATGTCTGTAAGAACGACAATAAACTTGTTTAACTTCGAGTTATCAAGCATTTTCAAAAGTTAAATAATAAATCAATAACCTTGTTAACCAACTTTTTGGTCTGGTTCCCAGAAGTACATGGACACGCTCGACTCAACTCATCGTGTGGAACTAAAACCGAGAGGGACGCCTAGGAGCAAAGGAAATATGTTGAAGAGGGATCGTGCCAACAGAGACCTCGTGGCGCCACAAGCATATTTTCGAACCAAGGCTTCGAATCCCAAGGGGCTGCAAGGCCGAACCTCGAAGCACCAAACAACCTTGCCCATGAAGTTCGTGCCCCTCACAATGCGAACTTCGTACCCCAGGGGGTGCTAATTTCGCACCCTAAGGGGTGAGAAATTCGCAACCAGAAGGGATGCGAAGTTCACACCCTGGGGTGCGAAATTCGCACCCCAGGAGGTACGGAATTCAAAACCCATGGGGTACGAATTTCATACCCTTGAGGGGTACGAGTTTCGCGCCTGCTGGGTGCGAAATTCATAACCTACGAGGAACGAACTTCGCAACCCCCCATGGGGTACGAATTTCGCACCCTAGGCCCGGGTGCGAAATTATGGCATGTGCTGGCTCCAGGTGCGAATTTATGGGTGTGGTCCCCTATTTTCACCTACTCCCACCTACTCCTACCTACTCCCACCTACTCCTACCTAACCCCGACCTACTCCTTTCCTATAAATACCCAAAGGCCTCATACTTTGAAGGGGTTGGAATTTGTGAGCTCAAGACCTCTAGAGAGCTACTTTAATGGCATCTCCCATTTGAGGAAGAAGAAGGGAAAGGTGTCTTTTTCCTAATATATAAAATATATGATAATTATGACATCATATAGCTTAGAGATGACATCATATATCTTAGGGATGAATGTAATGGGATGTCATGAGATAGTCTTGGCCTTGTAACTTTGTGATATCAATAATATTCCAGCGACTCTTCAAAGTGGATGTCGGTCCCTCTCGAGGCCGAACCACTATAAATCTCTTGTGTTATTTACCTTTTTCCGTTCTTGTCTATACGACCAAATGAATAATTCCCAGTAATTGGAATCTTGGGTGTTTACGACATTTTTTGCCGTCAACATTGGGTGCTTTCACTGAGAACACTCAGATTTGCGTCTTTGTCGCATGTTATCATCTCAACTTCAACGAGCTTTAGGTTCCTTTGCTAAACCTGCCGCCGAGTCCGCTTACGATGGTAAAACGACCAAAGAACGCAATGGTCGGCTCTTCAGCCGCAACCGAGGCCGAGACATCCCAACAGCCTCAACCGACGGACATCCTGGCCACTAATGAAACCTTCCCTCCTATTGTAGACTCCGAAGCGCCTGCAACAAAAGCTCAGATCCGCGCTTAATGAAAAATATGAGAACATAGCGGTCGAGCTCAATCAAGCATTAAGGAATAACAACGACTTTATGCGACAACTTCAAGAAAGTCAGCGCATCGTCGCTCGACTTCAATTAACTCGGAACAATGCTCGACCTTGACCAACTATATCGGAAACTTCCTCTTCCGAGTCGAGGGGCCCACATCAAAGAAGGAGGTTTATCCTCATCAACAACGTCGCCGTCCGCATTAATACCCTCGATAAAGGTAACGGCAGTGGCTACGCCAACGACAATGGAAATGGCAACGACGATCTACAGTAACATATAGCGAGGGGGCACAATACTGAGATCGCTCTCGCTTGATCATCAATTATAGACCGGGTCCCACCAACCAACCCCTTCCTCGACAAAACCCAACGGTCGCCCATCGAGATGATGGACCTACCATTCCAGCGGCCTGCGCTTTTCCAGAATGGGATCTGCATCAACCCGCTCTGCACCAGATCCGATTATAGATGTCGAGGACATGGAAGAAGACGACCCGGACATCCATCATAAAAGACGTCCTCGTAACAGAACTCCGAAACCTCGCCAAAACCCATGGGTCCCAATGGCGGACTCCCATCCAACTTACTTTCCCGACATGGTCCGAAGGATCATGAGGGAAAGGCGAGGGAAAACACATGATTCGTGGGAGACACAAATTAGGCGCAACCCCTTCACAAGGAGGGTAAATGAAGATGATTGACCGCGACGCTTCAGCATGCCACAGATGCCGCTCTACGATGGCACCACCGACCCGTGCGCCTTCCTGAATTGATATGAATGGCAAATGGACTCGAGCCGGGGCAACGATCCGGTCAAATGCAAGTGCTTTCCAGTCTTCCTATCCGGGACTGCTGTACTTTGGTTCTCTCGCCTCCCTCTTGATTCCATCAACATCTTCGGCTAGCTAGCGACAGAACTAGTCAAGCAATTCAAGATGCATATCCCATCTCCGAAAAATGCCCTTACTTTGTCCAACCTATACCAAGGGCCCGCCGAGTCGCTCAAAAGCTACCTCTCCCGGTTCAACGTCGCCCTTGCCGAGGTCGACGATCTGGGCTCTCGTACCATACTCTTTCAATTAGCCAAAGGTGTCTTTCCTACTTTCGAATTCAGGGCATGGATCGATTGAAAGAAGCCAAAAAGCCTCGACGCCTTCTATGAGAAGGCGGATCAGTATTTATGCCAAAAGGAGGAAAGACGGAACCAGCTCTCCGCCACAAGTTTCCCTAACAACCCCCAAGCGGACACCGCAAATAACAACCTTAGAGGAAAATAAGTTGGAGAGCCCTTCGATCAGAACATGGGGCAGTCCATACAGACAAAGACCAAATACTGGTAGGCAGGGTGGCTGAAACAACGGTTAGGCCCCTACGGATCCGAGGAAAACCGACCCTCACCGCGCTTTCGAGACCTATACCCCATTAAACGAAGACTTAGAAACAATTTACTTGGAGACATGCAACACGTCACCGTACAAAAAGCCGCGCACCAAAGAATCAACCGACCGCGTGAAAAATAATGGGAGATAATGTCGATACCACGACGTATACGGTTATGATACCGATGAGTGCCGCCATCATAGGGATGCAATCGAGAAGCTTATCCGTAAGAAATGACTCGAGCAATATGTCCAAGAGCCCTTTCCTCCCGAAACAAATTCAAAGCCTCCGGCGCTAGCACCTCAGGCACCCACCAAGACGGCTGCGGGTCCGTCTAACCCAAGGGGAGGGATCGTGATCAACACTATATGCGGCGGACCTTACCCCACACACGACAGCTTTCGAAAAATGGAAGAGTATGTTAGTTCCACAAAACATGCTACTTATGAAGCTTGCTCCGCTCCCAACGAATCCGTCCCAACCAAGCTCCAAAAAACCATGCAAGACGACATTGTTTTCCGCGAAAGAGATTCTACTGGGGTGGAAATCCCGACCACTAATCCACTAGTTATCACGGCTCAGATCGGTTTCACTTCTGTATGAAAGGTATTAATCGACTTGGGGAGCTCAGTCAACATCATTTTCAAAGCTGCTTACGACCAGATGAAGTTGGAAATAAGCGACTTAAAGCCATGTCGCGCCACGATCCACGACTTCAATGGGGCTTCCAGTTCCCCAGTAGGAATGATCGATTTACCCATGGAACTAGGCGAGGGGGATCAGAGCAGGGTCCGAATCCTCCCTTTCATGGTTATAGACATCGATTTCCCCTACAACACTTTCCTTGGGCATCCTATTCTCATGAAGTTTCGAGTCTCCATGTCGCCATGGTCTCTCCTAATGAAATTTCCGAAAGAAACGGGATTGGAACAATCAAAGGTGATCAAGTAAATTCCAGAGAATGTTATGCAATAGAATGGAAGAATTCGCTCAATAAGGACAAGGGAAAAGCAGTGCTCACACCTTCTTCCGCCAAGACTATTTCATTATAGCAACCAGCGGCGTCTGGGCCTTGGCTCAGGCACCACTACTATCTTTCCGATGACCTCGACCCGTGGAAGGACGAAGAGCCTAAATACGAGAGGGCTACTCCAGTCGAACCTACAGTAGATATTCCAGTTAACCCCGACAATCCATCAAGGGTGCTGAAGATAGGATCGCAACTCCATCCCACAATCAAACAAGAACTTTAGATTTCTTGAAGACGAATTTGAATGTGTTCGCATGGACTCACTACGACATGAGAGGCGTCGACCCCACGGTTGCTTGCCACGTTTTAAGTATAGATCCTACGATGCCCCCAATTAAGCAAAAGCGCCACTTCTTGGGACCCGAAAGGTCCAAAGCACTCAAGGATGAGGTAGACCGTCTACTCAACAACAAATTTATTTGCGAAGCCGACTACCCCGAATTGATCTCCAATCCAGTCCATGTCAAAAAAGCCAACGGTAAATGGCGAACATGTGTCAACTTCTCCGACTTAAACAAGGCTTGTCCAATTGACAACTTCCCACTCCCAAAGATCAATCAACTCATTGATTTTACAGCTGGATACCAGCTACTATCTTTCATGGATGCCTACTCAGGCTACAATCAAATCCCGATGAATATTCGCGACCAGGATCACACCTCTTTCGTAACAGACCTTGGAATTTTCTGCTATTGCATCTTGCCCATCGGCCTCAATAATGCTGGCGCCACTTATCAACGAATGGGTTAATCGACTCTTTAAAAATCAAATTGGGAAATCCATGGAGGTTTACGTGGATGACATGTAGGTCAAATCGAAAGAATCCAGTGACCACGTCCACGACCTCTCTTAAACGTTCGATATCCTTCGCCGATATGACATGAAACTCAATCCTCTGAAGTGCCCCTTCGGAGTCGCTTCAGGAAAGTTCTTGGCTTTCATCGTCAATTCCCGTGGAATCGAAGCCAATCCAGAAAAGATCCAAGTTATTCGGGACATCCAATTCCCCAAGCACATCAAGGATGTCCAAAGTTTAAATGGGAAGGTCGCCGCTTTAAGTTGGTTCATCTCTAAAGCCACCGACAAGTTCATTACTTTCATCGATTTACTTCGAAAGGGAAATCGCAACTTTGAGTGGACCCAAAAATGCATCTTCACATTCAACGACCTTTTGGATCACTTAGAGCAACCACCTATATTATCTAAGCCCGTGGACCATAAGGACTTATATGTCTATTTGGCTGTTTCTGTGCAGGCAATCAGCTCGGCACTGGTACGCATCGAGAATCACGTCCAATGACATGTATACTACATAAGAAAACGATTAACGGTGGAAGAAAAGAACTACTCGAAGCTGGAAAAGCTGGCGTTCTGCCTATTGATTTCTTCTCGGAAGGTTCAACCGTACTTCCAGTCTCATCCCATGAAGGTTTTCACCTACCATCCATTACGACCGGTCCTACTGTGACCCGAGGCGTCTGGGCGGCTATTAAAGTGGAGTATGGAGCTAAGACAATTTGAGATAACATTCATCCCCCATCGAGCCATCCTCGGGCAAGATATAGCTGATTTCATAGTGGAATTCACTGCCCCGTGGAGACTGCTGCAGAGAACCGTGAAGCTCCCGACGCTCAATGGAAATTGTTCGTGGACGACTCTTCCAACAGCAGATGTTCTGGAGCCGGATTCGTGCTCATCACCCCCAATATACTACCCGTTAAGACTAAATTTCCCTGCTACCAACAACGACGCAGAGTATGAGGCCCTTATCATCGAACTCAAAATCGCGATTGAGCTCAAACTAAAGATCCTCCAAATCTTCTCTGATTCATAACTTATTGTTCGTCAAGTGCAAGGAGAATATCAAGTAAAGGACGGGTAACTCGCCCTATAATTAACCTAGGTTCAGGAATAGCTCACCTACCTCGACCATTTTATCATCACGCACATTCCTCGAGAGCAGAATGAAAAAGCAGATTCACTAGCCAAGCTGGCCAGCTCCGAGGATCCGTAACTCTTGGAGTTCTCCCTTTTCGAATTCCTCAACTCCTCAAGTATCAAGCAAACACTTATTGAGGCGGCCATGAACGTCGAACCCGAACCTGAATCCTGGATGATGCCGATTAAGAATTACCTGCAACATGGGATCCGCCCAGGATGCTACAAGGAAAGATAAACACTCACAGGTCAATCAGCTCGCTACCTTCTTATGGATCGGGTGCTCTACCGCAGAGGCTTCTCTGTCCCATTGCTCAGATAAGTAGCTTATGACAATGCCATCTGAGTGCTCATTGATGTATACGAGGGTGAGTACGGTGACCATACTGGGGGACAAACCCTAGCCAGAAAAATCCTTAGACATGTTTATTATTGTCCCACGCTCGATCAAGACGCCGTAGACTATGCTCGTAAGTGTGACAAGTTCCAGCACTTCTCAAAGATCCCAAGGGCCCCACCTATAGTGTTGACACAAACGATCAGCCCATGGCCATTTGCCATGTGCAGAACGACATCATTGGAAATCTTCCAATGGCCAGAGGCGGGGCACGATACGCGGTCGTCGCAGTCGATTATTCTACCAAATGGGCAGAGGTCGAAGCTCTTGCCACAATCACCACCAAGAATATGATCAACTTCGTTGTACTCAACATCATTACTCGATATGGGGTCCCTCAAGCTATCATTTCCGATAACGTCACTCAGTTCGAGAGCATCGAATTCAAAGCCTTCTATCAATGCCACAACATTGAAAAAAGATTCTCAGCAGTGGCTCGTCTCCAAGCCAATGGGAAATTTGAGGCGGTTAATAAGGTCATCAAATCCATTTTCAAGAAATGTCTGGAAAAGGCTGGGAGCATGTGGGCGGACGAACTTCCTCTAGCCCTATGAGCCTACCGAACCACCCACAAAACTGCAACCGGACACACTCCTTTCGCCCTTGCCTACGGATTTAAAGTTGTTATCTCCATTGAGATCGTGCTTCAATCTCATCGAGTTACTTATTTCAATCCAAAGACAAACCAAGATCTACTTTTGGGATCACTCAACTTGCTAGAAGAAAAGAGGAACGAAGTTGACCTCAGAGCCCCGCCCAACGGCAATGAGTAGCCCGATACTTCAATTCCAGGGTTCGGCATAAGGACCTCAATGTCGGCGACCTCATCTTAAAATGGGTATTTCCTCCACCAACTGACCTCGCCCCTTATTGGGTAGGCCCGTACTCCATACAACGGAAGATCAGCAATGGATCTTTAAAACTCGCAACCTGTGACGGAGTTGAACTCCCAAGGGCATGGAACAGTGAACATCTCCATCGCTACTTCACATAACTTAGTTCATAGTTGTTTATTCTTTCCAATAATGTTTTGTTTTCCACCAATTCAAGGCATTGTAAAGGATAGTACTGCCAAAGTTATTAGTAGAAATGATGTTTAGTTTCCTATCTTCTTTGTGTTTATTGCGCGCATGACATGTTTGATTAGTCCTAACAACCAGCTGGCATGTACTCAGTCAATCGTCGTATCGGTCCCTGAGCACGGGAGGCGGTGCTGCCATCCGAACCTTGAGCCAACATCGAGGCCAAACATCACTAGCTACGACCAGCACCCCGAGCACGGGAGCCGGCAACGCTACTCGAGTCGCCGGCCCGTGGCGTGACCGAGTATAAATAACCACGAATTCGAACCTCGGCACTGTGCCGAGACCGAGGATAAATTGTTCTGCTCCTAAGTCCCAAGCGACTTGGGGCCGCCTAACAGCCATTCAGGAGTTATGTAAATTTCTCCCCTGGCTATAGGTGTCGATCGAATCTTGGCGTAGCACCAAGACCGACCTAAAATCGTTTCTTCCCCGAAGCTCTCAAGGCTAAGGGGTAGACCATGGCCACGATCGAACCCTATGGGCTGATGATCCTGGCTTCTCTTCTCAGGAGAATAAACGACGTCTGCGACTTGCCATAACCCGATGAACGACGGGAGAGCCACCCACCGGGCGGACCGCAAATCGCGACGCTCTATGCCTTCGCTATACCTGGGATCAACCCAGGGCAACCCAAAACAATAGGCACCCAGCCTGGTTTCGCAAACTATGGGTTTTCTGAACCGATGGAGACCTACTGAAACCAACGCTCTACCTCACCCCTTTGGAATAATTTACCCAGAGCGCACCCCCCGATCGCTTTTGTGTTACGTATATCGATAAGTAAGCTTGTGCAAGTACTGGACGTTAGAAAACATAAGAAGAACATCCGAACACTTGACATAAAATGCGACCTTTACTAATTCATATTCAATTTTCACACACACATTTAACAAACAACGTGTCTAACATCTTTCTTTTTTAATGACAGGGTGTATAAGAAACCATACCATGTCTTGAGAAACCAAAAGCGAGGGTCGTACTCGCGTAAACTATCGACCTACACTACCAAAATAAACGGTAACTTCTACTTAAGTTGCTAACACTAATTGTGTCTTTTCTTCTTGTACTTGTGTTTCTTTTTTGCAGATTCAGCACTTGATGGTTTATCCTTCATGCCAGGCCTCTTCTTCTCGGACCCACTCTTGCCTCCTCGGCTCTTCTGGGAGGTAGTCGATTCATGACAAGCCGAGAGACGTTTCTCGTCCGTACCATCGCCACTAGAGATCTTCGTGACGTCAATAGGGGCGACATGCGACATAGGCATGGGGGAACTTCCAACAGCAAGGCCCACCACAGCGTCACCCTTCTTCGGGATTGCCTTGCCTTTCGCTCAGCCTTCTCCTTGGCCCCTCTAGTGGCCCGTCGCTCGGTGAGCTTCTAGGAATTATGCGTTGTGTCATCACTAACCGTGGTTTTCTCAAGTGTCTCGGTGGCCCTCTGCCGAGCTGCCTCATACTCCCTTTTCTTTTGGGCCACGTCAGCAGCCCTCTTCTTCTCCGCCTCCTCATTGGCCATCCTCCGCGCAGCTGTCTCGGTAGCTCTTGCCTTAACGTCCCGTTTGGTCTTCAGTAGGACCCCCTTCCTGGCAGCCTTGTCCTTCCTCTGCTTTTCCACCACCTCTTCACACTTGGCCGCAATCTGACCCTTCAAATTTTGCACCAAGTCATGCATCGAAGGCACCTCGGCCTCCATCAGCGCTCTGGCACGAAAGCTCTATCCGTTAACCATCTCCCCTTCCTTAGTAATACCTTTATAAAGACTGGATGTTATCCATATATCCGATAAGGGGTCAAGCTGATCACCACCTTCTCCAAATTGCATTTCCGTAGGCCCTGGTCCAGATTCAGTCGTTTGTGGGATCATGGGGGAAGGGCCCGAAGTCATGGTCAGTCCAGGAATGGCTGCACAGTAAAAACACAACCTTCTAGTCTACAAATTCAGTAACCACGTCATCCTCAGGGGTACACGGCAAAGAGAATTTACCTCCAGTCAAGGACGGTGTAGAAAGGACGGGAAGGGTACTCGTCATGGTAGGTTGGGTGAATTCGGTCTCTGATAGCTCCAGATGCTCAGGATCGTACTCCGTTGAAACCCTAGTCAAATCTACGGGATCACTCACAATAGCCGACTAAGGGACCGGTGGCTGGTAAGAGCTGCCCTCTGCGAATGTCTCCGCCACCACCAAGCTCTCGCTCATCATAGCCTTCCCTTTTTTAGCGGCAAGCTCCGCCAGCCTCTCCCTCTCAGCATCCTCTAGCAGCAACCTCCTACCTTCCTCCAACTTCTCACGCTCCTCATTGGTCAGGAGATCAATCGTTAGTTGACGTTCATTCAAAGCACTCACATCCACTTGGCGCATATAAGCTTCATATGGGACCAACCTCTCCCAAGTCCGAGCCAGTTCTCGGGAATAATCATCAACCCACGAGAGTCCACAGAACCTCAGAATTTTAACATACATGTTCTTGATATCATCCACCATAGACGATTCTACCCGGAATTTCGTGTCCTCCAACTTCTCCCTCAGTTGCTCCACCTCTCTCAGGTGTTCGGCTTTCAATTCATCCACCATGCTCAGCACATTCTGATTACTGGCCTTTGCATCCTCCTTCGCCTTCCTGATTTCCTCAAGCTGCCTCTTCAAACTGTCATTTTCCTCTCTTAAAGCATTATTGTCATCTTGGAGCTGGGTGACTCTCGCGTTATTCCTTTTCGGATCAGCGCATGCTTTATCCACCTCAACATTTTTCCTCTTTAGGGCAGTGTTCTCAGTGGTTAGATCAGTTGCAGTCTCCACGAAAGCAGAGCAGGAATGATCAACCTCCTTCTTGAGGTCTTATTATGCTTGCTTCATCTCTACAGCAATAGCGAAACCCGCAAGTTATTATTTAAGGGGCAGGAATGGGCAACAGTGCGCACACAATAACAATAGCAAACTTAGCTATTTCAGTGTTTAAATTGCCGACGGTGATTCGTTCGGCACCAACAACCAACCCCTGGTTGATGAGCTCCAGGTTTTTCTTCCTAATCAATTCTGAGAGTTGGCGGGAGCACCTCAAAAGTTGGTCTGCTTGGTGGTATTCAGCCCTCACACGCATCCACACATCCCCAGACTTCCTATCAGAGGACGGGTGGAGATCAGAGAGGAACTTAATCTCATTGAAATGATGTTGAGGAAAGTTTCGCTTCAGTGATGCTTTCTTTTCGTCCATGGAAAGCTCTCACCTCTCGATCTCTGTAGGGTTTTCCTCCCCACTGCGGTTGTCCTCTCCGGTCTTGGTTGGCCCAATGGCAGCTCCCTCCCTGTGGTAACGGGAGTGGAAACCGAGGGTGTTTTAGGTAATGGAGTTGTCAAAGACGGACGCCGGGAGCCCCCTAAGTTAAGCCGAGAATCTCCTTCGGACACTTGAATCGGAGGAGTAGGAGGGGTTAGAGATCGTCGAGATTGATCCCTACCTTGGTGCTCACTGCCGCGATTCGGTGGGGTCGAGTATCATACAAGATGGTCCCTATCCTAAAGCCTTCAAAGAAAGGATTCCTAGGGCATTAGCGGCCTCCATGTCCATAACCTCGTCCTTCATGCCCTCTAGCCATATAACCTGCCAAAAGGGAGAAGCAAAGTCAGACAAGTCACACATTCAGGGGAACCTAAAGGCTACACAGTGTGCATGAGTGTATGCCCTAAGTGTTCTCTCAATAAACCAGATTGTGGTCTGCTCAAAGGAATTAACCCCTCCATAGCAATATCAAGTTCTTTTTGGCTAGCTGAAACTGGCTATGTGGATACTTCTTAGTCAATTTTGTTAAGGGCATCAAACTGGCCCTCCTCCTCGAGCGAGGCGGCGGTCTCGATCGGAATCACCGAAGATTGTAGTCTGTCTAACGTTCCTCCCCCCGCCTCTCCTGTCGGAGGCAGGACTGGAATGCCCGATAAACCCTCGTCCTCGGCCGACCTCTCCAGGCCACGAGCCTTGTCTCCGTGCGCATCCCTTTGGAACTGACAACCTTTTTGGGTTTGGGCCTAGCAGAAGGCAACTTTCTTTTCAAACTTGGAGCCGCAGGACCTCCTGTCACTTTCCCTTTCGGTATACTACTCGCAACGACAGGCCTAACTATAGCCAGATCATCTGGAAGCAACCCCGCGCGTCGAAGACGCTCCTGACTTGTCACGGTATCAGTTTTGCCGACTCTTCGGGGATCGCTCGCAAAGTATTAATGCATCGCGGGTACTCCGGACCGGTGGGCACCCCAGGATTTCCTACCGTGGTCAAAAAATAATGAGACGCGGGATCCAAGAACTTTATAGTCGGGAACATAATTCGAAAGTACTTACTCCCTTCTACCCACCTCCTTGCTAAATCCAGGAGGGCAGCGCACAAATAACCAAACTTGTTTGAACATCAATGACCTGGGCCACGTTCCGACGAAGAATTTGGTGGCGGTTGTCGCTTCCAGAAACCATTGGGAGGGCAATCCACTAAACGTTCTTCTCAGACTAAAGAAATACCGAATGTCCTCTTCGGTAGGTTCCAAGTGCAAATATTCTCGGTATAGAACGTAAGTGCTTAAAAGCGATGAATAAGTATTTGGATGCAGTTGCGAAGGTGCAAGGCCGAAATAGAATAGCATGTCATGAATAAAGTCATTTGCTGGGGGCATGCAGCCCGCAAAACAAGCTTACCTGTTCTATTCATACAAGCCTTGGGTGGTGCATGAGCCCTGCCACTCTCTCCCGATGCATGGACGTCATCCTCCGGTATGTTGAACAGAAGCTCCATTTTCCTAACTGTTGTAGCATCCATGCGCCACGGTACCGAGTCAGTCGGATTTTCCAAGATAACTGCGTTGGGCAGCATATCCGAGGCTACTGGAGCTGCCAGTGCATCCTCGCTAATAATATCCACGTTCTCAACCTCTTCATTTATGACTGGAGAATGTTATCTCTCAACTTGTTCCCCGTGATCAGATACCTCAGGTGAACTGGTCGTTTGACAAGGAACAGATCCTTCGATAGTCTCAAGCTCACTGCCACTCGAGCTACCACTGTTGGTAGAATCAGATGTATTTGACGGTAGCAGGGAAGCCTCAGCTTCCAGGGTTTTCCCTTTCTTTGATCTTGTCTGCATCGCTAGCTATACTTTAACGCACTAGTGTTAGACATCAAAGTAGAATAACATGTACCCCTCGTGCTGGTAAAAGATAACGTGCGCGTGCAGTGTTATGCGGAATTAAGACACATAGAATAATCGCAACATAGTCCAACAGTTCAGTCATAGTTCGAATATATGCTATATCCCATGTGGAACGCTATAATGTAGGCAATAACATAGTTACTTAGGCGACGCGGAGGATCAAAAGACTGAAGGCACGAAGCCCCTATGTGAGGTCCAAATGCTCGAACCACCCTCCAGACTTCGAAAGATCGAGCAACAACAGGGTTCGAAAGCTCGAACCCCCAGAGGGTTTGATTTCTCAAACCCCAACAGGGTTCGAAAGTTCGAACCCTCCAGGGGTTCAGAAGCTCCAACCGCCTAGGGGTTCAAATGATCGAACCCACAAGGGGTTTGAGTGCTTAAACCCTTTAGGGGTTTGAGTGATCGAACCCTGCCAGGGTTCGAAAGATCGAACCCCCAGAGGTTCGAACACTCGAACCGCAGTAGGGTCCAACAACTCGAACCCCACAGGGGTTCAGATGTTCGAACCCAGCAGGGTTCGAAGGCTCGAACCCCAGTAGGGCTAGAATACTCGAACCCTGGAGAGGTTCGATTGTTCGAGCCACTGTAGGTTCAAGCACCTGAACCACCACAGAGTTCGAGGCTCCCCTTGGTGCTCGCTTCCCAGCGCCTTCCTCTCCTTCGCGCGTGCCTCCAAGACCCTCGAAACGCACCTAATTGTCATGTTATTTCAAAGTACTAGGGAATCGAAGCTTTTTAATGGCAGTTGACCTTGAAAATTAGAAGGAAGAAGTGAAATGAGAGAGGGAGCTATTTATAATGAAAAGAAAAAGTCCCTTTCCCAAAAATCCCGAACCCATAGGCTTCGAAATTTCGAACCTCAAGAGTTCGAAATTTCGAACCACAAAGGTTCGAAATTTCGAACCTCAAGGTCTTGAGATTCCAAACCCCCATGGTTCGAAATTTCGTGCCCCAGATTCAAAAGTTCGTTCCCTCTTAAAAAAAGGGAGTGAAAAATCAAACCCCCGGGTTCAAAATGTCACACCGCGCGCTCATGTACACATATTCCATGTATATACCGACTACCACGAACACGCGGAGGCGATAAACTACAGATACTTAGAAACGTGAGCACGGCGCCACACCAGCAATGACTCGCTCGCAATTCCATAGCAAACGAATCCGATAACTAACATATGTTTTCTTTTAACTTACAGGACAAGTTGACAACTCGACCACTACCTCATCCAACGCAAAGCACATCATGTCAAGACAAGACGTACTTTGGGGGGAAAATGTTAACCGGCTTTTTGGTTCGGTTCCCAAAAGTACATAGACATGCTAGACTCAACGCATCGCGTGGAAATAAAACCGAGAGGGACGCCTAGGAGCAAAGGAAACAGGTTGAAGAGGGATTGCACCAACAGAGACCTCGCGGTGCCCCAAGCATATTTCAGAACCAAGGCTTCGGATCCCAAGGGGCTGCAAGCCTGAACCTCGAAGCATCAAAGAACCTTGACCGTGAACTTCGCACCCCTAACAATGCGTACTTTGTACCCCCGGTGGGTGCTAATTTCGCACCCTTAAGGGTACGAAATTCGCACCCTAGGAGGTACGGAATTCGAACCCCTCAGGGTACGAGTTTCGCGCCTGCTAGGTGCGAAATTCGTACCCTATGGGGTATGAACTTCGCACCCCCTAGGAGGTACGAATTTCTCAACTCACGAGGTGCGAAAATTCGCACCCCAAGCCCGGGTGTGAAATTCTGGCGTGTGCAGGCTCTAGGTTCGAATTTCTGGGTGTGGTCCCCTATTTTCACATACTCCTACCTACACCTACTTAACCCCTACCTACTCCTTTCCTATAAATACCCCAAGGCCTCATACTTCAAAGGGGTTGGAATTTGTGAGCTCAATACCTCTAATGAGCTACTTTAATGGCATCTCCCATTTAAGGAAGAAGAAGGGGAAAATTGTCTTTTTCCTAATATATTAAATATATGATGATTATGACATCATATAGCTTAGAGATGACATCATATAGCTTAAGGATGAATGTAATGGGATGTCATGAGATGGTCTTGGCCTTCTAACTTTGTGATATCAATAATATTCCAACGACTCTTCAAAATGGACGTAGGCCCCTATCGAGGCCGAACCATTGTAAATCTCTCGTGTTATTTACCTTTTTCCGCTCTTGTCTATATGACCAAATGAATAATTCCTAGTAATTGGAATCTTGGGTGTTTATGACATTTTTTGCCGTCAACAAACTTGTAATTAAGTTTATATAACTTCAACATAATAAACTAAGGAAGAAAAGATTTAAATGATTTAAGAAATACAACAACTTTAAATTTTTAATAAAATACGTATTTCTGATTTCAAAAGTTACTTTGAAACACAAGAATCCTATTTTCAAAATTTAAGTTTGCTATAAATAATTTAAGCTGTGAGTATAAGAAAACTCGAACTTTAATAAAAATGTTTGAAATAAAGATTGTGAATTTAATATATAGATTTATAATAAATGAATTTAATTAATAATGTAAGGATGAATCTTTGAATTTAAAATCAAATTTAATAAATAGATTTATAACAAATGAATTTAATTAATAATGTAGGGACGAATTTTCAAATTTAAAATCCTATAATTTATTTTGTTCCAAACTTAGAAAATTTTGTATAAGTATGAAAACTTTTGCTAAATGCACACGCATATTTTTTTTAACAAACTCTCCTTTTTTAGCACGAAAAGTTTTGAGCACGAAAAGTAATAAGTGGGGGAGATTATAACATCCTGCATTTTTCGATCATTTGAGTTTTAAAATGTAATTAGATTTATTTATGATTGTTGTTGGAATTTAATAATTTAACAATTTCACTAGAATTTAAAATTGTAATATTTAAAACATTATTAATTTATTTTGAATGAATGAAATAAATGAATTTATTTTGTAGATGAACAATAATATGTAAGGCCAAATAGTTAAGCTGAAAAATTATCAAATATAAATGTAATTGTTTAACTGATTTAGAATTATGTAAATTAAATTTATGTAAGTTTATAAATTAAATTCCAATATTATATTTGAACTAATGAATATATTGAGGTTACAAATCTATTGAAATGTTAAATTTTTTGAAAAAGTCAGTTTTGGGTCAAATTTGGTTAAATTTGATTTTTTTGAAAATTTAAAAGTTGTCAAAAATTTGAATCCATTTTCTTTTATGAATCTATACTGAATTCTTAGCATTCATCATTTTGTTAAAATTTAAATTCATTTGTTCGAAATTCGTGTTTGTAAGTGTAAAAAGGGACAAAAAGACGATGTTAGTTATATTTATACTTGTCTAAAACTAACCAATATCTTTCTTGATGTTATCCCCTTGAATTTGAATAGGTGAAATTAATTTGTAGGGAACTTATTAATTGGCACTAAATATTTGGTAACTGTCATTCTCGTGTAAATAAAATTTTCGACCAATTAAGTTGTTGAATTTAAATTTAATTACTGAATTCAATATGGTTTTAAAATAATTTATGATAATAATGAATAGTTCAATATGATTTTTATTAATAAATTATCACGATGCTGAGTGTCAACGATATATAAGTTACATTTGATTTGTAAACAACGCGTAGGTTCTAAGTTAAATAAATTCTTGCAACATACATGTATATATCTTTGACTATTGTCTTTAATACATTCTCTGTCTATTAAAAATGTAACGTTTGGATTTTGAAACGTGGCCCCTCGTTTAAAATTAGTAATATATTTAAAGTCTTTAGTTTCTTCGATAATAATGTCATTCCTTTCTTTGAGTGGTCACATTAGTTCATTTCTAAGAAATGAATAAAAGGAAAGGGCATCGTTTTGTTTCATACCCTTCTCCCTCAACTGTACGTTTTATATTACGTATAATATATGGCATAACGTAAATGCTTCTTATTCTTTCCTATTCTTCCGTAAGCACGTTTTAATGACTGCATGTAATATATAGTTTAAAACGTTTTATATAACATAAATGCTTCCTATTCTTCCAAAAGCCACATTTCTATGATGAAAAAAAGGAATAACGTATTGTATGCATGGTCACTTGAAAACTTTACATAAAATAGTTTATAATAGAATTTTGCTTCGTGGAATCCAACACTTATGAAACAAGGTAATAAATTTAAGTTTAAATACATGTTAAACGGTTGTCATATTCTTTAGTGCGTGATATTAGGAAACGACAAAACCATTTTGAATTCATGTTTGCATTTATCGTCTATATAATCTATGCCAACTTTAATTCATCAATTTAAAGATTTTTTTCTCTCTTTACTCATCTACGCGTTTTACTCTCGCCTCGCAATATATTATATTTCCCTTCTCTTCAATATCATGTTATCTATATTTAGAAAAAAATGATTAAAAAATCCCGCAAAACTATTAACGTTATCTGTGCATATTTCTAACAATTTTCTATGCCTTAATCTTGTCAGTCCAATTAAATATATTCCCTAAATTATGATTTTAATATTATGTGTTTTGAAATTTGAAAACTCACAAACTTCTAACAATTCGCATTAAATAGTAAATCATGCATTAATTACTTTCCATTTTTTTCTCTTTCCTTATATTTTTTTTTTTGAATTCTGAATAAGAAATAAATGTTTACTAGATTAACACCTCATGCCTAGTCAGCTAATTTTTTCCTGTGTAACCTACTATATATATGAAGAGACGCATTAGAAAAATAAATCACGTTTGTTGCATGCCCTCTCTTCTTCTCTTCTCTTATACGCGTTCATTTATTTCCAAGAGGAAAAAAAATTACATCGTCATCTCCTCCTTTTTCTCTCCAATTTCGTGACCACTTCATCTTCTCTAAAATTCATACTCTCTTCAAACAAATTCACACAAGTATATACATTCTCTCTTCTCCTTTTATTCCTTCCTCTTATAACAATTCACAATTCCCTTGCTTTCCTTTTTGTAACGTCCCGCATTTTTAACGGTTAATTAATTAATTATTTTAATTATTTTAATATATCGGTTTGATAATTTAAATAGTTTGAATTCAAATATTTGAGTATTTGGATTTAATATGAAATAATGGGATAATAAAGTTTAATTCCGAAATGGTCGAAAATAGCTGAATTGACAATATTGTGTAAATTGGATAATTTAACAGATTTAATTCAGTTTAAAATTGAATTATAATAATGAATATATTGCTTAAATGACAGTTGAATGTATAAATTATAATTTAATTATAATCGCGCTCATAACGTCGCGGCAGTTCGTAATATTACGATTTGAACTTCAACTAAGGGTACATGATTCATTATTAGTCGGATTACTTCGAAACAAGAAACGTTCGGATCTATTGAAATGTATTTTTCTAATGGAAGAGAAAAATGGAGATTTCGTCTTATAGATTGTAAGTTATGTGCAAATCAAATTTTCAAATAGTCGCTATGGAACGTTTATAAGCCATGATGATATATTTAACTATAATTAAATATTGGCTTTGAATTTGGATTAGATCTTTAAGACGTAGCTACAATTTAATATTTAGAATTTTAATGTGATTTTTATTTTGAAAAATAAGCACTTTTTATTTTAAAGTATTTTACACTCTATATCGGCGTTTGGGGTTTCACAGAAAAACAATCTTGTCTATTTTATTATATTTTTGGGATCGTGATACAATGCTCCTCATAACAGTATTTTTATTTTTATCTATAGCAGTTTGTGAAACGCAA
>JASFAX010000535.1:0-60165 GCA_030737875.1 Allium sativum | reverse complement strand
GTATGGGTATGAAGCTCTTTAATTTCTGGGAAATAAGGGTTTAACAGCGAAGTTTGGTTCGCCTGATGGTTGCTGAAGTGGATCAACGGGCTAGAGAGCAGAGCGACGGAAGTAGGGAGGTGAGAGGAGGAATAAAGCGGAGACACGATCGATTGCATTGAGGAAACGAGGAGGGATGGGTTTCGGCATGAAGTGATTTCAGTGTAGAGGGTTTCCTTTTTCTCCATTTTTTTGTGGCGGCGGAGGAATTGAGAAATGAACTGAGGGTTTGAAGTAAAAGGGGATCCGATGTTTAAGGGGATGCGGGTGGGGTTTTTCCAAGATGGGCTGAACGATAGTAAGTAAGGCCCAAGTTCAATTTAATTAAAGTTATTTAACTTAAATGATTGTAAAACTTAGATTATTAATTCCTAAAACACATGTGATCAGAATACGACGAAACAAGAAGCATCGGAACCACGTCAACGAGTACTACATGATGGATGAGAACCGAGCAGGCCAGACAGCAGCTGGATTTTTCAGTTAAACGCCGTTTAATTTTAATAAAACGAGCTGATTTAATGATGGAATCAAATAAAGGTGAGTTAAACTCACTTAGTTCTCCCCACATATATTTTATAAGTTGGGTTTTTATTTTTGTGTGCAATGATTCACAATGATTGACTGGTTGTTGAAATATATTTATATATTGTTTGAACTGACAAAATTAAATGTTGTTTAATTTCAATGAAAACCCAAATCGTTATTTTTAACGACGGGTCCCAGTTAAGGTAATTCACCTTACTGGCCACGTTTATAAAATAAACGTAATTCATTTAAATGGTTTGTTTGAACTGTCATGGTTATGTGGAATAAATTTGGTTGATATTAAATTATCGATATTGACTGTTATGAGACCATTATTTAAGTTGAATTGTTTGATTGGATGGTTTATTGGGTTATTGAATATCAACCTGAAATTCAATATTTGGTTTGGTTAAACCAATGGGTATTATTGGTTGAGTAAATGGATAGTATACGGCGTATAAACTAATCATTTTATAATATAGATTTACCGCCAGGTAGCTCAACGAAATGAAGTTATGATTTTTAAAAAAAAAAAATTTAAATCTATTATTTTGAATTAAAGTTTGTAAAAAGGAAATAAATATTTATTATTTATTAATTGAGATTTCAAATGACTGTACAAAAGAAAGATGAGGTGCCAAAGCGATAATTAGTGTTGCTTAATGGAATTAAGTAGGAATTAGTGAAGTAGGATTTTCAAGACAGAGAATCAAAGATGAATTTGGTATACAAGTGAGAAATTGAGTTTTTAACAAAAATCCAAGAAATAAAATGTCTCGTTTAAAGAAGTGAAGGAAAGGTGATATTTAGTAAATGATTTCTTAATCCATGAATTAAGAAACAATAGTTATACTCAAGAAAGAGATTTTTCAAAGATAAAGGAGTTTTATAAAACATATTAAATAAAAATAGTCAGATGTGATGTACTAAAATAAAGATCGGGTTTTGAATTACAATTGGGGTCTATCTGAAGATGAGAACGTGGTTGATCAAGGTCTGAGAGGTAAATAAATACCCCAACTTGAACAACTTCGGGATTATCTGAGGATGATATTATTTGTAATGGGAAGTGGGAAAAAATAATTTATTATTTCTACATGAGAAATAATAACTCGGTATAAGAGAGTCGAGGATATATAAGGAGACTACCCAAGGAACGAAAGTGGAAAGATTTGAGATTATATATATACATACATATACCATGATATTCCCGTTGTAAAAGAAATAAAAGGAGATTATGGGAAATTAAAATGGTACTTTCGAGGGGAAAGGAAATTGGAAAGTTAAGTTTTGGAAATAAATTCATTCTACAAAAATAATTGTGTATTAATATATTCAGGTAATGAAATGAAAAGAGATTTCATAACATTAATTTATAAATGATAAGTTGAGTTGGTTTTTCAACATATTAATAATGGGTAATAAGATATTAAATGGTTTAAAATGATAGTAGAAGAGGAAATTGAATATGATTAATGAATATTTTCTTATGTATGAAAATGAAATAGTTTGAAATAACCTTACATTAGAAATGAAAAGATGTTTGTAATATTGAAATGTTAAAAAGTTTAAGATTTGCTATCGTCAATCGTTTTAATTAAAAAGGCCAAGTACTGCTGAATACTAAACTAGTAGACTCATTTCCTTCACATAATTATTTATTCGATAGTTAAATCACCGACTATCAAATTTGACCCATACGATCGTTGGTACAGAAAGACCGGGATCGAATTTATATTTGAAAACCATTCTGACCAGCGAATACGTGAAAGGAGATTATTGAAGATGGAGCAATTGAAGACCGTTGATCTTCATGAGCGGAAGATCTACTGATTTGAATTTCTCTGGTTTAGCGGCCGGAGATATTTCAATAGTGATTCTGTCGTGATTGGAATCTACGGATTGCAATGGCTTCTCGCTACTGATCTATAGGGTGATTCCTAGGATGCGGTAGGAGGGTACCTTCGGTTCATCCTGTTCATGGATGACTGGTATGGACGAATGTCTGACAGAGTATTTCCAAAGGGGTCACGTACGTTGATTTCTTCAAACATATCACAGTTGGGTGGCTCCCGACCAGGGTATTTTTGTGGACGTCAATTAGTGATTTTTCTGGCGGATCTGACGATGTGGCATTCAAAGTTAATGGTGGTGTACTATCAGAAGAGGGAAATTCAGACCTCAAGCCTCACAACCGGGAAATGAAAAAAATCGGGCAGGCAGCATGGCTATGTGGGTCGCTCCCATTAGGATGTATAATCACCTATCTAGAGAAAATCCATTTCATTCTTTAATCTATTTCGATGCTGTCCCTTTTCGGGAAACGGTGTTTTGAGCCCAACCGTTGGTGATATACATTCGATACCCTCAAGCAAAATGAGTGGTCGGTCATGTGTGGGCCGGGTTACAAGACGTTCTTGTTGAACCCAGTGTATTTGCCTCTAGAGACACACTATCGACAGGTGGTCCCATACCTTGTCATAATTGGAATCCAATCTCCGGTAAGCGCCTACGGTTTTGGATTGTATACTATTTATGTAGAGCGTGAGATGCAACCGTTCTACTAGATTCTATTTACTTGTATTTAGACACTATTAAAATATCAGAAAGATATTGATTTCAAAAATGGTTTGGGTTATCGTAAGGTAAAAGTCGTCCGTATTTATGTGTGGATTCGGTCTTACGATTACTCTTTCTTTCGAAAAGATTTCGAACTGTAAAATCAAGTTGAATGATTCTCCTTAAACTTAGTGTGTTTATCTCACTCTGGTTCATCAGACTGACCCGGTATTTGTAATGCTCGGGTTAGCCCGGGTTTGCGGGTTCAGGTTATTGGACACTATGAAAGACGTGTTGGAGAAGTCCAGACATATTTAGTGTAATTCCGCTTTGTTGTATATAAGGGCAGATTATTATAACTGTCCAGATGTGTTGATGTACTCTGATATTGTAAGTGTTTCCAAAAGCTTTCAATGAAGATTTATTTCTACATTATATTTTGTTCCGCTGTGATGTGAGACTCTGTATTTGTGTTGGTTCTCCTTCTTCTTCTATTCTTATATTTCTTTCTTTCTTATCTCACCCTCTATTTTCTTTCATTAACAATCCAGTGTTTTCGGTGTATGGAAGGGCGACACGACATATGGTAAATGTATTTATGTCGATTTTCGGGGCCGAAATCCCAGGGCCGTTATAGTGGTATCAGAGCTATTGGATTAGAAATAACCTTGGCTCTGTGGCATAACTCGATAGAGATAGGGTTAGTAACACCCTAGATTGAGTTTGAGGGTATATATATGAAAGCGTGTTTGTAAATTTTATATACAATTGTTTTGTATTGTGTTGTTTGATCGGTTCAAGTGTTGAAAAGCGTTGAACTGGTAATGGATACAATATTGTTTTGTAAAGAGGGTAAATGAAATAATTTTACCCAAATTATATTTTTACAGAAAAGAAATAATTTTATGAAATTATTGAGATATTGTGTGTTGATTGATTTGAATGGAATTAAAATTGAGTTAAAATTTTGAATTTAAAATCATTTGATTAAGTAAAATTAAATTAAGAGATAATGTTGTAGTTAAATAAAGTTGATTTGAAATTGGAAATTTAATAAACAACAATTAAATAGAAATCAATTGAATGTAAATCGGTTGATGTTCAAATATGTTGAATTAAATTAAAAAGTAATACTAAAGGTAAATTCAGTTGATTTGATTGAGTTTGTGGTACCCTGCTTGTTGATTTATTGTTGACTGATTGGTTGATCCATGGATTGGTAAATAGACTAAAACCTAGGAAAAAAATGAAGTGTTATTCGAATATTTCATATATTTGTTACTTATATGACGAATTGAGTTAAGTACAGGTGCCAGATGACTAAGAGGATTGAATTTGATTGCGTAGATTGCACGAAAATTGAGTAATAGACTCAATAGCGCTCGAAAAAGGTACGCCTACGCGTAAATATAAATTTTAGTTTTGATTTTGTTTTTCCGACCGTGTGGGTCGATATTATTTGTTCCTGTGATATCGCAGAAGTCCCTCCATGCAGGGGAGACTCTACTGAATTTTTGAAGAATTTAATGTGTTAGAATATTTTCGATATTTTTGAAAATTTTGTTTTACCATAATAAATTGGTTTTGTTTTGAAATGAAATATGTTTTTAAAGTTAATAGGATTTGCAACATTTCTCTTACCTTAGCAATTTTGGGGACGAAATTATTTTAAGGGGGAAGAATGTAATGTCCCGTATTTTCAGTAGCCACATATTTAATTTATTTTATTATATTAAATATTTATTTAGGATATTAATGGATTTAAAATATATATTCCGTTTATAAAACAAAGCTCGAACGTTATAATTTATATATAATTATAAACGAACTAGAAATGGCGCAGTAGTTAGTAAATTTCGTTTTGAACTTCAACTGAATATACAGAATCTATTTTAAGTCGGAATTCTGTGAAACCAGAAACGTTGGAATCAGTTTGATTATATATTTCTAATGTAAGAGAAAAATCCAGATTTCGTGTTATAAATTCTTAGTTATGCCTAATTCAAATTTTTGAATAGTCGCTATGGAATTCTTTAGTAAACTATAACATTCATTTAATTAATATAAAGGATTTTTATATAAAGGGAAAATCATTTAAAAACTCTGCATTTTTAATGTTAGTTTTAAATTCTATACTAATGGCAATCGAAGCTGGTTGTTTCAATAATATGATAACATAAATTAATTATCGTTAAATCAAGCTGTTTGAATTTATCGTCGATCATCTTATTTCATCAACATTTCTATTTTTCTAAGTTTAACCATCGTAGTCTAATTACCCTTAATTAGCAAAGATTGATGGTGCGTTCGGCCATCAAGAAAGTGTGAGTTGGTTAGAGTATATATCTTTAAATGATCAAACTTTCATTTTAGGTTCGACCTTGTAGCAGAAGAATGAGTGAATTTGTTATACAATTTAGAGTAGCCATTAAGGGTGTGGGAAAAATTTATCAAAACAAAAATTCACAAGTAAATGGAAGTGCAGAACCATGCAACTCAAATTTTAACCACTTAATTAATGATTTCGATAAAAACCTGAGCTGACGTCGGTGGTCCAAGCATGTTGTAAGCTAGTAATTTCCTTTGTATGGTGCGGAATTTAAATTGTAGTATCCTATAACCAATACAATCGATTTCAGCCTTAAAACAAAAATGAAATGCATACAAAACAAATTCATTTCTAATTCAAGTACAATCAGTATATCTTATTGCTTTCAGTATGGAGACAATACACAAATATTTCTCCATTTAAAATGTGAACCAACAACTCAAGAAAGAAAGAAGAAAAAACAGCCCATTTCAAATTCAAACTCTAGTACAACACAAATCAGAAAACAGTAAAGCAACAGTAAAGAAATAAAAAAATATAGAAAGATATGGATACATCAGTTTTAACGCACAACTATGAACAGCAGAGAACAGTGATCTAACGGCTATAGGAAAACAATATAGCAGTACATCAAAACTACTGAGACAAACAACTAAGAATTGGCAACATGAACAGTTAAAGAAAATAGCATACAAACAGAGAAAACAAAATATATTTACACCATCAAATGTATACAGAAAATCTCATGTATAGTCACTGTTTTCATACATATAAAAATTAAAGAAAATCTACAACAATACTATTCAGATCTCGAATTGAATAAACAACTCCTAGCCAAATCCATACATGCACAATATCTATTTCGAACAGACCAAGATGCTGAAAATCCAATACAAGAATCATTCCGCAAGACCTATGAATGTCTCAATTCAAATCTGCAAATTGAATAGACAAATCAATAACTACCTTTATACAGATCATATGAACAAGACCATAAGAATTGACTATACAAACAAGCAATACCTATAGCTTTATAGTCACCGACAGGAACAACTCATCCATGTGTGTTTCTGAGCACAGTTAGTACATAGAAAATCCAATGAAAAATCCTCACTTCACTGCTAAGCTTTCGCAGCCATCAATGGTTCCATCACAGTACCACAATATCACAGTATAGCTGAAATGAAAAGAGAAAAAACGCCTAAGAACTAGGCACTGCAAAAATCAAACCCTATGATTTTACAACTCGATATTGACATTGTTCTTATCAGGATCAAAATCCAACTATAAATACATAATCACGCCTCATTTTAGAACACAAGCAGTGAAGAAAAACCCCATTCAAACCACATGAAAAACAAACAAAGTAATACCACAAATAAAATCATGAAATAGATCGCAAAATACTTATCTGATTCACCCTCTTCATCTCCGAATATTTTGATGGATTTCGGAAGGCATTGAATCGAAGACAAGGGTTTGGCCAACTTTCACATCGAAGCTTCGATCTGGGGTTTACTGAAGTCGTAGGGGTGTGTGGGTATGAAGCTCTTTAATTTCTGGGAAATAAGGGTTTAACAGCGAAGTTTGGTTCGCCTGATGGTTGCTGAAGTGGATAGACGGGCTAGGGAGCAGAGCGACGAAAGTAGGGAGGTGAGAGGAGGACTGAAGCGGAGACACGTTCGATTGGGTTGAAGAAACGAGGAGGGAACGGGTTTCGACATGAAGTGATTTCGGTGTAGAGGGTTTCCTTTTTCTCTATTTTTTTGTGGCGGCGGAGGAATTTAGAAATGATCTGAGGGTTTGAAGTAGAAGGGGATTCGATGTTTAAGGGGATGCGGATGGGGTTTTTCCAAGATCGGCTAAATGATAGTAATTAAGGCCCAAGTTCAATTTAATTAAAGTTATTTAATTTAAATGTTTGTAAGACTTAGATTATTAATTCCTAATACACACGTGATCAGAATACGACGAAACAAGATGCATCGGAACCACGTCAACGATTACTACGCGATGGATGAGAACCGAGCAGGGCAGACACCAGCTGGATTTTTCAGTTAAATGCCGTTTAATTTGACTAAAACGAGCTGATTTAATGATGGAATCAAATAAAGGTGAGTTAAACTCACTCAGTTCTCCCCACTTATATTTTATAAGTTGGGTTTTTAT
Source organism: Allium sativum (assembly GCA_030737875.1). NCBI lineage: Eukaryota > Viridiplantae > Streptophyta > Magnoliopsida > Asparagales > Amaryllidaceae > Allium > Allium sativum. Next base: position 52,541 of record JASFAX010000535.1, on the reverse strand, counting down.
TTTTGTGTGCTATGATTTACAATGATTGACTGGTTGTTGATATATATTCATATATTATTTGAACTGACAAAATTAAATGTCATTTAATTTCAGTGAAAACCCAAATCGTTATTTTTAACGATGGGCCCCAATTAAGGTAACTCACCTTACTGGCCACGTTTATAAAATAAACATAATTCATTTAAATGGATTGTTTGAACTGTCGTGGTTGTGTGAAATAAATTTGGTTGATATTAAATTATCGATATTGACTGTTATGAGACCATTATTTAAGTTGAATTGTTTGATTGGATGGTTCATTGGGTTATTGAATATCAACCTGAAATTCAATATTTGGTTTGGTTAAACCAATGGGTATTATTGGTTGAGTAAATGGAAAGTATATGGCATATAAACTAATCATTTTATAATATCGATTTACCGACAGGTAGCTCAACGAAATGTAGTTATGAAATTTATTTTTAAAAAAATAGATTTTTAAATCTATTATTTTGAATTAAAGTTTGTAAAAAGGAAATAAATATTTATTATTTATTAATTGAGTTTATAATTGATTTCATATGATTGTTCAAAAGAAAGATGAGGTGCCAAAGCGATAATTAGCGTTGCTTAATGGAATTAAGTAGGAATTAGTGAAGTAGGATTTTCAAGATGGAGAATTAAAGATAAATTTGGTATAGAAGTGAGAAATTGAGTTTTTAACAAAAATCCAAGAAATAAAATGTCTCGTTTAAAGAAGTGAAGGAAAGGTGATATTTAGTAAATGATTTCTTAATCCATGAATTAAGAAACAATAGTTGTACTCGAGAAAGAGATTTTTCAAAGATAAAGGAGTTTTAAAAAAAAATTAAATAAAATAGTTAGATGTGATGTACTAAAATAAAGATCGCGTTTTGAATTACAATTGGGGTCTATCTGAAGATGAGAACGTGGTTGATCAAGGTCTGAGAGGTAAATAAATACCCCAACTTGAACAACTTCGGGATTATCTGAGGATGATATTATTTGTAATGGGAAGTGGGAAAAAATAATTTATTATTTCTACATGAGAAATAATAACTCGGTATAAGAGAGTCGAGGATATATAAGGAGATTTCCCAAGGAATGAAAGTGGAAAGATTTGAGATTATATATATACATACATATACCATGATATTCCCATTGTAAAAGAAATAAAAGGAGATTGTGGGAAATTAAAATGGTACTTTTGAGGGGAAAGGAAATTGGAAAGTTAAGTTTTGGAAATAAATTCGTTCTACAAAAATAAGTGTGTATTAATATATTCAGGTAATGAAATCAAAAGAGATTTCATAATATTAATTTATAAATGTTAAGTTGAGTTGGTTTTTCAATATATGGATAATGGGTAATGAGATATTAAATGGCTTAAAATGATAGTAGAAGAGGAAATTGAATATGATTAATGAATATTTTCCTATGTATGAAAATGAAATAGTTTGAAATAACCTTACATTAGAAATGAAAAAGATGTCTGTAATATTGAAATGTTAAAAAGTTTAAGATTTACTATCATCAATCGTTTTAATTAAAAAGGCCAAGTACTACTGAGTACTAAACCGGTAGACTCATTTCCTTCACACAATTATTTATTTGATAGTTAAATCACCGACTATCAAATTTGACCCATACGATCGTTGGTACGGAAATACCGGGATCGAACTTATATTCGAAAACCATTCCGACCAGCGAATACGTGAAAGGGGATTATTGAAGATCGTTGATCTTCATGAGCGTAAGAACTATTGATTTGAATTTCTCTGGTTTAGCGGCCGGAGATATTTCAATAGTGATTCTGTCGTGATTGGAATCTACGGATTGCAAGGACTTCTCGCTATTGATCTATAGGGTGATTCCTAGGATGCGGCAGGAGGGTACCTGTAACGAACCAATAATTTTGACGCATTTAAAATTTAGTCAAGATTTAATGTTAAGTGAGTGTTTATAATCTTTATTTGAATTCAAACTTAAATTCTAAATTTATTTCATAAGCTTTGGATTGAATTCCTTAATATATATATATATATATACACATATATGCTTGAACTAGAATGATGTTTCGGAATGTATATTGTAAACGATAAGTTACAATTAGTGTTTATTTTTATTTATTTTAGAAATAAACGCGAAAACTATAAAATTATAAATAACATCAAGTCTTGAGAATTTAATACGTTATATGATAGTAATGTAATTAATCGTATAACAAGGACCGTCGAAGTCGCTCGTTTGGTTTAACCCGATTCACGCAGACAATTGACCATAACCAATAACGTTGATGAATTGCATCTCCATTCGTTTCTTGATTTTGTTTAAATATTAGCACACATGAAACTGTTCATGCAGGGAATGACAAGATATTAGTAATAATAATTAATTCGAATTGTGGAATGAACCAGTTAACACATCTGGAAATTCACATCATGTAAAGGACACATACTAGTTGGCTTTTGAACAAATCACCGTGTATCAAGACAATATTAAACCATATATTCTAATATATCTCAAAAAGGAAATATAACACGCGTCCACTGCATTCTCACATTGTCCCTCCATGTGTTGAACAGTTCAAAGGGGAAAACAACACGTTGAGTACACGTGCTCTCTCTTCCCTGACCTTCTCCCGTCTCCTTTATTCTTCTCCTTCCAATTCCTCTTACTTTCATCAAGCGACAGATACCAAAGGAGAAGAAAGCATCTCTCCTTAATATTAAATCATGGCAGTGACCCGATTTTCCTATTCTTCTTCTTTCGATTTCAAATTCGCACAAGAAGGAACGAGGCCGAGATCCCATCTTCAAATCAGAGCCTCCTCCACTTGGTCACCAAGCAATGGCCGGATCTGAGATCATCCGTGCCACCGCAGTCGACACCTCGAGCCAGCGCACTGTCCGCGATCGCTAGGCCCAACACTCGACGAAATGAAATCAACTCCGTCCCTCTTCAAACCGTCTTTTCCTTTGAACAACGAAGTCAGTGCAAGTTGGAGGAAGAGGAAAGCAAACAAAGGCCTGCTCCACCTTTGGATAGTTCGCTCACGGCTGTCAGGCTCGGTTTGGGCATTCCAGCAGCTCCAGCACTCTTCAGATGACCAAGTTAGTATTCAGAATAGCATGCACCTCAGATGCTCGACAGAATGCCTGAGAGGCAGTTTCTATCGGACAGAGAAATACCAGTACGGGTCAGCGAGAGGGTTAAGTTCGGTTCATTGTTCGCTTTCTAGTTTGTCAAAATATAGGGTGAAGTTTAGGTATACCTCTTAAACCCATTTGCTTAATAATTAAGTTATTATAAAATGAAACGTAAACAAAATACGGTATACACTGAATTCATTTAGGAATCATGGTAGTCTGTGGTCAAGTCGGAATGGTGGTCGTGCACTTCTAATATTACATGGTGTATATATATACAAACGTATATGTGTATAGGATGTTTGGAAGGGTATTCATCGTGTGGCTATCAAGCTCTGGTCACAAATTTCCGTGTCAATTTTGCTTTTCACCCCAAGCCTCGGAAGGTGAGTTTCTACTCACTCACAGACTAATATTTTCATTAAGCGAATTAATGATTTGAAATGTTGAATGAAATGTTAGTTGCTCTAGAATTGTTTGCTTCGTGATTGTGCACGTGCGACACACACCGTTATTTCACAATATGGATGTATATTGATATGCTATGTTATTTTATCATCATGCAAGTCCCCCTTTAGATTAGAAAACATTACAGGTTGAAATGATACATACCCGAACCCTTGTGTATTCGAATCAATTTGGGATGCGGGTTGAAATAATACATGCCCGGGATTCGAATATTTTAAAGAATGGATTGAAATGATATATATCCGTATCACTTGACCATATGATAGAAATTTTATACGGACACCGTGGTCAATAAAATTATTTTAAATAATTTATCGACTTTGGCAATTTGAAATCTTAAGGAAATTTTCTATATATCATAAAGAAAAGTTAAAAGAAATTTTGTGCAAAGTTTCCTTGAATTTTTATAAAGGGATCTAATTGGTATGGAAATAAGTTTTAAAGAGGGTTTCAAGTTAACACTTAAACTTTTATCTATCTAGATGAATTTTCATAACTTTATGTTTATAATATGATGAATTTTGAATTGAATAGTTTAATGTAAAGATTTGCAAAGACTTGATAAATGTTTCAAAGCTTATTTTAATATATGATTGTCAAATGAATTTTGTCACATGAATGTAAGACGAATTTTGTTGGAATGAAAGTGTTTATGTTCAAGTATGAAGAATATGATTATCTAAATCATGGTGAATACGGGTTTAGTTAACAAGTTAGAATTTAATGGATCATATTTTGATTTACAACTAATGTTAAAGTTGTTTGGGGTTTATTATTAAAAAAATGGACATGTAAATCCAAGGCAAACAATGATTGGAAAATCGTTAATCGTGAAGCATTGAATTTGAACTAAACAAAAGGGAAGTTGATCTAAAGATGAAATTTTGATGAGAAAAGAAATCGTGAAACTTAGATTTAGGTTGGATTGGATTAATATTTTTAATAGTACTATAATTTTATAAAAGGCAAATTTTTCCGCATTACTTGATTTCTGTAAGTATTCTTTTATAAAATAAATTTGATTAATTTAACTATATACACTTTATAATAGTTTCTACTACATATACATATGCATATACATTATTCTCAAATTTAATACACCTATACTATTTTTCAAAACTTAAATTTTCAAAAATTATTTTATAATCCGAATAAAAGCTATGTCCAATCCAGTCTAGTAATCCAAAGGGTGAAATATAGGAATTCAAGCAATAGCGATATTTCGAGGAAGTTGAAACTTTAAAAAATCGATTGTTGACAAAGAAATTTTGAATAGTAGATTTGCAACCTAAATCGAACCAACTATTGAGGAATTGATTTTGGGCAATATTTGGAATAAATTGATTTGCGGTACTCGAAATATAATTTCAAAGCTAATGGCCACGGTGCGAAAAATGTAAACGTTTGGTTGTTAAGGAGACCGGAGTTGGTAAGTGGCATACTCTCTGTCAGTGTCGATACCACTTTAACAACTGTGTACGTGATGACGTATCCAGAACGAAGCATGATGATTTGGAGGCGAGTACTGGATTGAAGAAGGCAAACGAGAACGAAATGGTCGTGACCTTCGGGTCATAATTGAAATGACTAAAACAGGAGCTATACCGTGACTAATTAAGGTAGCACCTTTGATCGGACGCACTTCTTCGATACCATTTCTATGACTATGTTGATGATTTGGGCGCCCTTTTTGATTATGGGAGTGTGTTCCGAGGTGGGCGGTAGTGGCTGCTATGCATTACCACCGGTCCGGGAGTGCAATTGGTAGAATCCTACCCTGGTATTGCCTCGAGTGCCTTGTCATTTACCCTAGCGAGCCCGTATGTTTTTGATTTGTATTGTACCTATGGAGTGCCCTCTGATGCCATCCGTGTTAGGATGGGTTTACGGTACTGTACAGACTACGGTATTATAAACGGTGTAAGGGTAAAAATGTAATCCCGCTTACGCTATTTTCAGTATATTTACTTTACTGAATAGACATTACAGTAATAGCGTACTATTATATATATGTATTATTTTGGCGGATCCTTAGAGGATGGGAATCCTAAACATCCTTTAAGTTATTGTACATTTCAGTTAACACTTCATTTGATTTAATTCACTTATATGAGACTCTTAGTCCTGACTCGTGTATTTTGTTTGTTTCATTCTTTGCAAAATTCCCGGGTCAGCCCGAGTATTTCATCTTGTAGATATATCTGTTAGAGCTTGTGATTCGTTGGAGATCCAGCCGTTCATCTACCATATTCGGTTATGCCCATCTCTGCTGATTTACCGAATACTAGTATGATTCTATATTTATTCTTCCGCTGCATCTATGTTTATTTTGGTACTCTGATATCATGTAAATTTAAAAGCATTGTAATATTGTATATATTTTTACTTCCGCTGTGAGTTACTCTGTGTTCTGTGGTTGTGATTCTATGATGACTTGTATTTAAACTTCATAAGCAATAACAATCTGTCATTTTTGAACAGTTTGAGGTGGTGTAATTACCGACTTGAGGCGGTCAAAAAAACCAGGTCGTTATAGTTGGTATCAGAGCTTTGGTTATACAAAGCTTAGCTTATGAAGTTGAGACACTCATTTGAGATGGGGTAGCAATACCTTAGAATGAGTGAAATCAGCTTAGAATCATTTCCGTGAGAGCATATTTTGAAATTAAAAATATTTTAAATGATTTCAAAGAATTTCAAAAGGATTTATATGAATAATATAAAATTTATCCTTGTTTTAAAGTTTATCCTTGTTTTAAATCCTATCCCTCTTGAACTCATCCCTTTTTGTCGAGAACTTCTCTTAGGTTGGATTCTTCCAAATTCGGGTCTCGATCTTGCATTGTCCTGTTCGATCTTGGAAATGTAGAATTGGTCACTCTCATATCTTGAATTTTCCTTAGTTCATTTAACCCATCCTTGGTACTTCACTTGATCGGGTTCATTTATTCGTTCAGCCTCCAACTTATGTTCGGACTTAGCGCAAGTTGAATTAAATAAGGCGTGAGAACTTAAATTTGAACTAATGACTAAGTGTTAACAATACTTGGTTGTATTGAATAAATTAAAAAAAAATCCAATAAAAATGAGTTATATACGACTCATAATCCGATATTAAAGGAAATTTCATTGAATTAAATACTTGTGAACTCATAAACTATAAGTGAATCATATAGGACTTGTGGAATTTAACAATGAAAAATAAATGAGTTGGAATAAAAATTCCATAAATAAGTGTAATATGAGTATATTCCTTGAACTAAATTTCTTTAAATAAAGCATAGAATTTATGGTATTGACTTGGGTAAGTATTTCTGTAAGCAAGCAAACACTAAATTAAAAAAGTTTTGAGTATTTTATTAAAATTTGACTATCTGGTATTGGAAGATTTTTGCACATACGCCTAGCTAACGTATGTACTAAACTCTTTAAGTACTAGATAGGGATAGGATCACACTCTAGATTCTTGGGAATAAAGCTTGTGATGACTGCAGCATCATTTGAATTTGTTTTCGAGTTTCGAAAGTGGGGAAAATATATAATTTTCAATTGAAACGTCAAAATTTTACTTGAAACCTTATTTCGGAAAAAGAGAGAGAAAAATAAGAAACTTGACTTGAATCTGATTTAATAAGCAATGCTTGGGAATTAAAATAAAAAATTGAATGAATAACTATTAATATTTAGTATTTGGATGAACATTTTTGCCTGAATAAACAAAGCGCTAACATTTGAATACTTAAATTTTATTAATCAGACTAAGAATGTGGGAGGCGTATAGCATAAAATTCTCAAGATAAATGGAACTTTAATAAATAATCATTTTGATGACAATAAAATATATGAAGATGAACGAATAAAGAATATATTAAGGAATTTAAATAAGTAGAACTTGTTGGTTAGTTTAGGAAATGTAATATTTAAAAAATGATTTGTGAGTACAAAACTCAAGCTTAAGAGATTAGATTGGAAATTTTATGGTCTACAGTGTGTTGACAGTACTATCAACTAGGCTATATTTGATAGGGAAATATCTTAAACTTCAAGCCTTATAGGTTAAGCAACTGTACAAAAATAAGAGCAGGTTTTGTCATAGATTATTAACCCATAATATTTTTCTGTTAAATTTGTTGTCTCACAATTTGTTCAATTAGTATGCTTCCTGTACATGTGTCCCTCTTACTTAAAACCTGCCATTTTTTTTACATTGTCTTTGTTGCTTAACATTGCTAGTTCGGCTGTTTATTTAAATAATAGTACAAAGGGATAAATATGAAGCCATTTCCATTCTTTATACTGCTACATGATATAAAGAAATGAACTCTATGTATGACTTTAAATAAGTTTACCAACAAAAATTTCAGGGATGTACTGATATTTCAACATAGTAACACATATACATCTTACTGCTATTTTTTGAAGATTTTTACCCATGTAGTAAATGCACTTACTCATTATCAACCTGTCAATATTACATCATATATAAGTAATGTTGAACTTAGTAACCAAGTATAATACATGCGAAAGAAAAGGGAAAGGTGAATTGATATATATTATCGGTTAAGAGTACACTAATATGGGTGTAATAGGGTAGACTCGGACCGTCATTTCCACCTTGCAGTCATATTGTAACAAGTACCTAGTAAGCAAAGATATAGATACGGCTATACATAAGCAACTGCCAAATTGACAGTGGAACCTAAGTCTTTGACTTCACAATTATCAAATTTTGCTTGTTCTCCTCCCAGTATCAATACTGAGCAAATGAATTTAAGACAACTATTCCAATTTAATTGGGCAATATTGAAGTAGATAGCCCATAGTTCCTGCATAACCATGACGGTTCAAATTCATTTTTTTTGCTTGACCATACCATATCAATGATTTTTTTTCCTCCATGTGACGGCCCGTCCCGCACCAGCCTGCATTTCCTCCGAAAGTGCGCTGTACACATTCCCAACTAGCACGGGACGGTCGTCAGAAGAAAGGAAAGAAGGGAATGAACTAATCAAGGAACATGTAGAATGTCTCACAGCGCATGGAATAAAATATAATAATAATAACATACTTGACGTAAAACCGGTGAGACAGTGCATAAGCTGATAACTAAAACCAACATCAACTTCAGAGCAGCGGAAACCCAAATACAGCTTATTACAACTTTCCAAATTTACTGTCTCTAAACAAAAGAAAGCTAAAGTAGAAGATGCACCACTAATGCCCAAGCAGTGATCTTCAACAACACAGGGAGAATACTAGATATATATTACGTGGAAGCCTCTTGTTCGTCTCCGGATCATCTACCCGTGCATCACCAGCTAACCTGTCTCTAGTCTTCTCGTGTGAGCACCCAGAGTAATAAGAGGAGACATAAAACTCTGGGTCAGACATAAAGCCTGGTATGAGCGATAAGCATCTAAACAGAATAATAACAGGTATACTAAACCATACCTGAACCTGGACCTGCAACCAAAGAGTTAGTACCACATACCGTACAATACTCTAAGGTGCCATAATAAATAGTGTAAATAATACGGGGTGGGGGTGTGCATGTCATAATGATAGCAAACAAATCATCCATAGCAACCATCCTCACATCTCTCACTCAGTGCGTAAAGCATACGATGTCCACCACTGTCAATCACTAGACCCATCGAAGTAGTGACGGAGTTCAACTTGTACAACTACTGCTACTACCAAGCTTACCACATGGAGTCATGACCAAATCTTTACAAATAACCCCAATTCATTGGTCTATAGCCCTTTAGTCGTACCTAGGCCATTGCAGCCCTGAATCCGTTCACGTACTTCCCATACATAGTGATCCAAAGTCATAGACATCGACTGCCCCTTGGCACACGTCCCGCAGCAAAGCCCAATCATGAAGTGAACTCATCGGTTCCCAACTGGATCCTGAGCTCTAAATTCCCATATTGGACTACCTTTGCATCTCGGGTTATTGGTCAATACTGGGTCGGGTCGGGTTCCTTTCAAGCCATCGGTTCGGGTCGGGTCCACTGCGTTACGTTAGTGCATGGTCTTCCTCTGATAGCGGTTCGGTTCGGGTCCACTCCATCGCGTCGGTTCGGGTCGGGTGTCCTCCTCCGGGTCGGGTCGGGTGCCATCTCCCTTCCAGCTCGTGCTTCCGCTCCGATCCTCTCCCTCGTTCTTCACGTGCTCCGATCTGATCCCTCTTTCTTCGTCCGATCCGATCCTAGTTAGCGTGACCTTCCTTCTTGCCAATTCTCCCCAGCGTCAAGTTCCGATCCGAGCCCTTCGTCCTTAAGTCGATCCGATCCCCAGCTTAACCAACATGGCCTTCCTTTTTTCCAAGTCTCTTTTGTGCCAGACTCCAGTTCGGGTCGGGTTTCTTGCCCAGTTCACATATCCGATCCGAGCCCACATCTGATCCGATCCGAAGCCCTGCACAACTTTCTGCAACTTTTTCCAGCAACTTGTTTACGCCATTCAACGACGTTTTCGACAACTCTAACTATACTAATCAATCACAAATCATGTCAAACAGTCATAACAACATAGCAAACTAACCGCAAACACCAAAACAATGAATTTACATGTCAAAATGGATCAAGTATGCCCAAAACCCCTTAATTTCCCTTAAGCGTGTTTAAGTAAAACTAATCATATGTTTAACAAAACTTAATCAAATTAAACCAAATTTCTACCAGAGGCATAAAATATTATTTTCGAATTTATAGACATTTTTCCTGAATTTATTAGCGTATATATTCGCTAATCTTCACTAATTACCCTTAATTACCGTAATTAGTGCAAAAACTATGCAAATCACTCACCTTTGCCACAAAATAAAACACCAAATCTGAAATACTCTCTGTTTGGGTCGAATTCCTATGTATGGCAGCAGCTCCAACCTTGCTCTGTTGCTATTTGGCCTTGTTTTGATGTAGTTTAGGCTTAATCTTCACTAAAAATGTGTTTTGGAGTGGTTTTAGAGGATGGAAGCCATTACTAGGGTCTCAAGAAGGTTTGTGGCGGCTCAAAACTGAAATGAAAGTGATTTCCTAACCCCTAATCAGTCCTCCTATGCCTCTAAATCCGAAATTCCCCTCTGGGCCTAGCTGTTAATCACCCGGTTAAGCCCAATTAAGCTATTTTTCACCATCTGAAACTTGTTTCAGCCATATCTCCCAAACGGTGAGTCCGTTTGGCTAATGTGACCACTCTACGGAATTGTAAACCATCATCCGGAGCCAATGTAAGTAGTTTCAGGTCCAAATTCCTCTCCAGTCAAAAGTTATGGCCAAAACAGTGCCAACTAGGGGTAAAATGGTCATTTAAAAATCGGGAAAAATCATGAACATGGGAAATGACCCCAATAGTCGTCTCCCAAAGTTGCATGACCATACGACTTCGTATGTGAAAGAAACAAATATTCTACGGTCCTATGGTGCGTAGAATACGGGTCGTTACACTCTCCCCCCTTAAGAAATTTCGTCCCCGAAATTCCTTAACCCAAAACATACAAAGGATCCCGCATGCCTAACAACCACATACTACAATCAAACATGCAAAACAAGCAAACAAACCTATCCTAGCATGCGGAAAACTAAATCGAAGTCAAGATCTTACCAGGCAAAGAGTTCTGGGTGTGTCTTCCTAACGTTCTCCTCTGTCTCCAAGTACAATCATTCTCGTCCTCGCCCCACTGAATCTTGACTAGCTTCACCGCCTTCCTTCGAAGTTGCTTCATGTCGTGCTCGACAATACGGGCCGGCTTGCGGTTCCCAACCGCCTCGGGTTCTACTTCGAAGTCCTCTAACTGATCAGGTGAAATAGTCATATCTGAGTCGTGAACGAACTTCCTTAGTTGGGAAACATGAAATACATTGTGAACTCCCGTCATCTTCTCTGGTAAGTCAATTCTATATGCCAAATTCCCGACTAGTTCAAGAACAGGGAATGGGCCAACAAATCTTGGTGCCAACTTGCCTCTCCTGCCAAATCGTATTACGCTCTTCAACGGAGAAATCTTGACAAACACCAAGTCACCAACGGAGAATTTTAGGTCTCTTCTCCTCTTATCAGCATAACTCTTCTGCCTATCTTGGGCAGCCTTCATTCGTTGTTGAATGATCTTAATCTTATCCGAAGTTTCCCTCACCACATCTGGTCCAACCATAAACTTCTCGCCAGTCTCTATCCAACATGATGGTGAGTTGCACGGTCTTCCGTACAAAGCTTCATATGGAGCCATACCGATACTGGATTGGTAGCAATTATTATATGCAAACTCTACTAGATGCAAATGGTCATTCCACGATCCACCAAAATCCAATATACATGCTCTCAAGAGATCTTCCAAAATACGATTCACCCTCTCCGTCTGACCGTCGGTCTGAGGATGATATGCGGTACTGAGATGTAACTCTGACCCTAGAGCCTCTTGTAAGCTCTTCCAAAACCCACTAGTGAACAACGGGTCTCGGTCGCTCACAATGCTTTTAGGTACTCCATGAAATCTCACTACCCACTTCATATACAATTCTGCTAACTTAGCTGCCGTTCTGGTCGATTTGACTGGTATGAATCTTGCACTCTTAGTTAATCGATCCACAATTACCCAAATGCTATCATGTCCCGATCTAGTCCTTGGTAAACCATCGATGAAATCCATCGAGACTTGCTCCCATTTCCATTCGGGAATTTCTAATGGTTGTAGTAACCAACTAGGCTTCTTTTGCTCAGCTTTAACTAGCTGGCAATTCATGCACTTGGATATAAACTTCCCAACGTCTCTTTTCATCCCTTCCCAGTAGTAAGTCTGCTTCATATCCCGATACATCTTATTACCACCGGGGTGTATAGTCAGTTTTGAGTGATGACATTCTCTAAGCACTTCATATCTTAATCCATTGACGTTGGGTACAACAAGCTTTCCATTCTTTCTAAGCCATCCATCTCGATCAAGCCCATACTTGTTCATCTCCTCATCGATACCCATCTCTAACTTGGAGATGATTTCCAATAGGTTAGGATCGTCCCTCTGACTAGTGCCGACCCGTTCAATCAAAGTGGGTCTGATCGTCAAACTTGCTAACATTTCTGGATCCAATTCGCACTTTGGTCTGAAATCAAACCCCGCGATATACTCCAGTTGCTTCCATTCTAAAAACATAGCCCCTAAACTGGCATGTCTTCTACTCAATGCATCAGCCACCGCATTGCCCTTTCCCGGTGTATATGCGATGTCAAAATCATAGGAAGCCAAGAATTCTAACCATCTTTGTTGCCGGAGATTTAGATCCTTCTGGGAGAAGAGATACTTCAATGACTTATGATCTGTAAACAGCTCAAATCTTTCTCCCAAGAGATAGTGTCTCCACATCTTCAATGCGAACACGATCGCTGCCAACTCTAAATCATGGGTAGGGTATCTTCTCTCGTGCGGTTTCTATTGCCGACTTGCATAAGCTACAACCCTACCGTCTTGCATCAATACAACACCCAGTCCAGTACCACAGGCATCCGTGTATACCGTCATCTCTTCACTCCCCTTAGTAATGACTAACACTAGTGCGCTTGTCAACTTGTCCTTTAGACTCTTGAATGCATTCTCGCACCTTTCATCCCAGACAAAAGCTTGATTCTTCTTAGTCAACTGGGTCAAGGGTGCTGCTATCTTGGAGAAACCTTGGATAAACTTACGATAATATCCAGCTAACCCCAAGAAACTTCTTACATCTGTCGCATTCTTAGGCGTAGGCCAATCCTGTACCGTAGCCACCTTCGCCGGGTCTACGGCAATACCATTCTCTGATACAACATGGCCCAAGAACCTCACTTCCCTATTCCAGAAGTGACACTTAGAAAACTTTGCTTTCAATTGGTGTTTTCTCAACACCTCCATCACTATTCTTAAATGTTCCTTGTGTTCTTCCTCTGTCCTCGAATAGACCAAAATATCATCAACGAACACAAGGACAAACTTATTCAACTGATCTCTGAATACCCTATTCATAAGATCTACAAAATATGCCAGGGCATTGGTCAGCCCGAATGGCATGACCAACCACTCGTAAAATCCAAACGGCGTTCGAAATGTCGTTTTAGCTATACTCTCAGCTTCCACTCTAAGCTGATGAAAACCTGTCGCGAGATCCAACTGAGAAAATACTCTCGCGCCACTCAACTGATCGAACAAATCATCTATCCACGGTAGAGGATACTTGTTCTTCCTCGTCACTTTATTCAACTCGCGGTAGTCTACACACAACCGAAGGGAACCATCCGCCTTAGTAGCAAACACAACTGGTGCTCCCCATTCAGAAACACTCCTTCTGATAAATCCCTTCTTCAAAAGATCGCTGACTTGCACCTCGAGCTCTCGCTGCTCCCTTGGTGCCATACGACGAAGTGGCATCATTATAGGTCTGGCATCTTTTACCAAATCAATACGGAACTCAATCTCTCGGTGTGGTGGAAGTCCGGTCACTTCTTCGAAAACATCCGGATACTGGCCAACCACGGGCAAACCTGACAACTCACTATGCGGAATGTCGAGGGAGTTTAGAAAACTAGCCAATACCCCCTTACTGGGTAGACCACCAAACACTATCCTCCGCCCATCATCCGCTCTAGCTGTCACCAAAAAGCCCTCACAGTCTACCACCACCCCGTATCTTCGGAGCCAATCTACTCCCAAAATAATGCCAAACCCAGTAAAGCCCAAAACAAAGCAATCACAAACAAACATGCATCCATGACTCGATAAGACCACATTACGACAAATCATGCTAAGGCTAGTTGAACCACCAATCGGGTTCGTCACTACTAAAGGTCTATCGACAATCTCGGGCTCCAATCCCAACCTATCAACCAGGTCACTAGATATGAAAGAACTGGAAGCTCCGGTATCAAACAAAACTCTAACAGGAACGTCATAAACAGAAAGCATACCTTGAATGACGACATTCTTTCCCTTCTCCGCCGCAGTTGGGGCATTCGAGGAAGAAGGAATAGCATTAAGGGCGTAGGCTTTCACCATTTGCTTTTCTTTAGGGGGTTGCGGACACTTGTCCTTGTGATGTCCCATTTGGCCACAGTTGAAGCACTTCCTGTCCGCTGGCTTGGCCCGAAATTACTAGCATAATGGCCCTTCTTACCACAGCTGAAGCACTCCACATCTTGCTTATTCTTTTTCTTCTGGCCATCCTTAGTCTGATTCTCCTTTCTCTTATTCTGGGAACCACCCTTGTCTCCACCACTTGCTTGTGGTTTTGGCTCTTCCGCAGATGCAACCTCAATTTTTGGCTTAGGGTAGAGACTTTCTGATCTCAATGATTTCCCAACAATCGATTCAAACGTCTCATCGATGTGGTTAATAAGCCTTTCCCCCAAGTACTGATCCAGACCAGTTATGAATTTCTCATTCTTCTTCTCGGCAGTATCAATAAGGGATAACCCATATTTCGACAGAGTATCGGATTCAGCAATATACTCCGAGACAGCTCTGTCATTCTGCTTGAGCTCCAAGAATTTCTTAAACAGCACTGACTTCTGAGCAGCTGGAATGAACTTCTCGCTAAAGCGAGCTTTAAACTGCTCCCAATTAATCTGATATTCGGGAGTAGCTGCCTTTATAGCATTCCACCAATTCATTGCCCGCCCTTGCAGCTGACGGGACGCTAGCTTTCTCTTCATCGCATCCTCGATGCCCAAATCCTCGAAGATACGTTCGCAACTATCCAACCAATCCTGAACATCCGTAGCCGACTCCGTTCCGTGGAACGGCTTCCCACCAAGGCTAGTATAATCCTTATTCAGCTTGGCGAAGTCGACTCTCGGCGCCTGCACTATTGGACCACCACCATTTCCACCATTGGGAGCTGCCCTCTGTACATCTCTAAGCATCTCTCTCATGAGGTCAGTAAACATCGTCCTCATGTCAGCAACATTCCCATTATTGGCCCCTCTACCGGTACCTCTAACATATCGGCTCATCGTCAATCTGAAAAAGGAAACGATTAACGACCCCATAGTGGTGCTAGTGCAGCACGACTTCATTCTTATACTACTAATAGTATATATATAGCTTTTAAAAATCAAAATAATCACAAATACGCTCTCTCGTATACGTATATTATCTCTCCCTGATAACTTCCCTAGGTTAACTACGCAACCTAGAGCTCTGATACCAAGTGTGACGGCCCGTCCCGCACCAGCCTGCATTTCCCCCGAAAGTGCGTTGTACACATGCCCAACTAGCACGGGACGGTCGTCAGAAGAAAGGAAAGAAGGGAATGAACTAATCAAGGAACCTGTAGAATGTCTCACAGCGCATGGAATAAAATATAATAATAATAACATACTTGACGTAAAACAGGTGAGACAGTGCATAAGCTGATAACTAAAACCAACATCAACTTCAGAGCAGCGGAAACCCAAATACAGCTTATTACAACTTTCCAAATTTACTGTCTCTAAACAAAAGAAAGCTAAAGTAGAAGATGCACCACTAATGCCCAAGCAGTGATCTTCAACAACACAGGGAGAATACTAGATATATATTACGTGGAAGCCTCACGTTCGTCTCCGGATCATCTACCCGTGCATCACCAGCTAACCTGTCTCTAGTTTGCTCGTGTGAGCACCCAGAGTAATAAGAGGAGACATAAAACTCTGGGTCAGACATAAAGCCTGGTATGAGCGATAAGCATCTAAACAGAATAATAACAGGTATACTAAACCATACCTGAACCTGGACCTGCAACCAAAGAGTTAGTACCACATACCGTACAATACTCTAAGGTGCCATAATAAATAGTGTAAATAATACGGGGTGGGGTGTGCATGTCATAATGATAGCAAACAAATCATCCATAGCAACCATCCTCACATCTCTCACTCAGTGCGTAAAGCATACGATGTCCACCACTGTCAATCACTAGACCCATCGAAGTAGTGACGGAGTTCAACTTGTACAACTACTGCTACTACCAAGCTTACCACATGGAGTCATGACCAAATCTTTACAAATGACCTCACTTCATTGGTCTATAGCCCTTTAGTCGTACCTAGGCCATTGCAGCCCTGAATCCGTTCATGTACTTCCCATACATAGTGATCCAAAGTCATAGACATCGACTGCCCCTTGGCACACATCCCGTAGCAAAGCCCAATCATGAAGTGAACTCATCGGTTCCCAACTGGATCCTGAGCTCTAACTTCCCATATTGGACTACCTTTGCATCTCAGGTTATTGGTCAATACTGGGTCGGGTCGGGTTCCTTTCAAGCCATCGGTTCGGGTCGGGTCCACTGCGTTACGTTAGTGCATGGTCTTCCTCTGATAGCGGTTCGGTTCGGGTCCACTCCATCGCGTCGGTTCGGGTCGGGTGTCCTCCTCCGGGTCGGGTCGGGTGCCATCTCCCTTCCAGCTCGTGCTTCCGCTCCGATCTGCTCCCTCGTTCTTCACGTGCTCCGATCCGATCCCTCTTTCTTCGTCCAATCCGATCCTAGTTAGCGTGACCTTCCTTCTTGCCAATTCTCCCCAGCGTCAAGTTCCGATCCGAGCCCTTCGTCCTTAAGTCGATCCGATCCCCAGCTTAACCAACATGGCCTTCCTTTTCGCCAAGTCTCTTTTGTGCCAGACTCCAGTTCGGGTCGGGTTTCTTGCCCAGTTCACATATCCGATCCGAGCCCACATCCGATCCGATCCGAAGTCCTGCACAACTTTCTGCAACTTTTTCCAGCAACTTGTTTACGCCATTCGACGACGTTTTCGACAAATCTAACTATACTATTCAATCACAAATCATGTCAAACAGTCATAACAACATAGCAAACTAACAACAAACACCAAAACAATGAATTTACATGTCAAAATGGATCAAGTATGCCCAAAACCCCTTAATTTCCCTTAAGCATGTTTAAGTAAAACTAATCATAGGGTTAACAAAACTTAATCAAATTAAACCAAATTTCTACCAGAGGCATAAAATATTATTTTCGAATTTATAGACATTTTTCCTGAATTTATTAGTGTATATATTCGCTAATCTTCACTAATTACCCTTAATTACCGTAATTAGTGCAAAAACTATGCAAATCACTCACCTTTGCCACAAAATAAAACACCAAATCTGAAATACTCTCTGTTTGGGTCGAATTCCTATGTATGGCAGCAGCTCCAACCTTGCTCTGTTGCTATTTGGCCTTGTTTTGATGTAGTTTAGGCTTAATCTTCACTAAAAATGTGTTTTGGAGTGGTTTTAGAGGATGGAAGCCATTACTAGGGTCTCAAGAAGGTTTGTGGCGGCTCAAAACTGAAATGAAAGTGATTTCCTAACCCTAATCAGTCCTCCTATGCCTCTAAACCTGAAATTCCCCTCTGGGCCTAGCTGCTAATCACCCGGTTAAGCCCAATTAAGCTGTTTTTCACCATCTGAAACTTGTTTCAGCCATATCTCCCAAACGGTGAGTCCGTTTGGCTAATGTGATCACTCTACGGAATTGTAAACCATCATCCGGAGCCAATGGAAGTGGTTTCAGGTCCAAATTCCTCTCCAGTCAAAAGTTATGACCAAAACAGTGCCAACTAGGGTTAAAATGGTCATTTAAAAATCGGGAAAAATCATGAACATGGGAAATGACCCCAATAGTCATCTCCCAAAGTTGCATGACCATACGACTTTGTATGTGAAAGAAACAAATATTCTACGGTCCTATGGTGCGTAGAATACGGGTCGTTACACTCCATGAATACACATAATCACATGGTAATTTCTGTATAATTGGGATTGTGGCCTTCCTTACTGATTTAGGATACTCATTATGCGTACCACTTAAGTTCTCAGGTCATATAAGAAGAAAATGATTTTGTTTCCTCCTCAAACACCCAACCAAATGCATATTTACAGTATAACTAACTCAACCCACTTTAATATATGCATTAAATTTTAATGGTGAATCAAACTTAGACCTCCTAGAGTACTATTAAAAGTAAGATCCCATTTGAAACCCTTCAGTTTTTGTGAAGTTAAGCAATCCAGGCTTCTCATATACAAGAAAAGATAATGCATTGCAGCAAATGCTGCTACTACTGCTAGTGCAGTAGCAAAAAAAAAAGGAAACACACAATGTTGTAAACTAAACTTAAATGGCATGACAACAGGAAAAACAAACATTTTGTAAATTAATAATCTAAATAACTTCCATAATAAATGAATGAAAACATATAACTGAAAATTTACATTTTATATAGTGTTTAGTCTCTTGTGCTTGTTATTGTCATACATGTCATTACGTTACATGTTGTTTCCTTTTCTATATATATATGTATGATTCTCAAATTGTTTTAAGCGTTTAGTAGGTGCAATGGCGCATGTTTCGCTTGCGGAGCTCGCTCTTGCGCAAAATGCAAATAGAAAATAAGCAAATACGCTTTAAAACGCTAAATAAGGTACGTATCTCGGTTTACATATCGCATTTGGGTTCTTTTTCTTTTGTTTCCCCTAATTTGGGATGCCTCATCGTATAGATGAGATGTATATTTTGTTGTTTTTGTGTAGGGGAAAATTTTCCCGAGCGAACCGTGCAGGGGAGATACTGCCGAAATTTTCCGTAAATCCGGGTGTTAGAAAAAAAAATTGAGTTTTAAAATTCTATAACTTAATTTTCTTTCTAAATACGTTTTAAACTAAGTAAAAGTATATGTATAGCTATATATGTTATATATGTAAATCTATACGACGTTCCTTTTCGAGGACGAAAAGCGCTAAGTGGGGGAGAATGTAACGAACCGATAATTTTGACAGATTTAAAATTTAGTCAAGATTTAATGTTAAGTGAGTGTTTATAATCTTTATTTGAATTCAAACTTATATTCTAAATTTATGTCATAAGCTTTGGATTGAATTTCTTAATATATATATATATATATATATATATATATACACACACACACACACACACACATATGCTTGAACTAGAATGTTGTTTCGGAATGTATATTGTAAACGATAAGTTACAATTAGTGTTTATTTTTATTTATTTTAGAAATAAACGCGAAAACTATAAAATTATAAATAACATCAAGTCTTGAGAATTTAATACGTTATATGATAGTAATGTAATTAATCGTATAACAAGGACCGTCGAAGTCGCTCGTTCGGTTTAACCCGATTCACGCAGACAATTGACCATAACCAATAACGTTGATGAATTGCATCTCCATCCGTTTCTTGATTTTGTTTAAATATTAGCACACATGAAACTGTTCATGCAGGGAATGACAAGATATTAGTAATAATAATTAATTCGAATTGTGGAATGAACCAGTTAACACGTCTGGAAATTCGCAGCATGTAAAGGACACATACTAGTTGGCTTTTGAACAAATCACCGTGTATCAAGAAAATATTAAACCACATATTCTAATATATCTCAAAAAGGAAATATAACACGCGTCCACTGCATTCTCACATTGTCCCTCCATGTGTTGAACAGTTCAAAGGGGAAAACAACACGTTGAGTACACGTGCTCTCTCTTCCCTGACCTTCTCCCGTCTCCTTTATTCTTCTCCTTCCAATTCCTCTTACTTTCATCAAGCGACAGACACCAAAGGAGAAGAAAGCATCTCTCCTTAATATTAAATCATGGCAGTGACCCGATTTTCCTATTCTTCTTCTTTCGATTTCAAATTCGCGCAAGAAGGAACTAGGCCGAGATCCCATCTTCAAATCAGAGCCTCCTCCGCTTGGTCACCAAGCAATAGCCGGATCTGAGATCATACGTGCCACCGTAGTTGACACCTCAAGCCAGCGCACTGTCCGCGATCGCCAGACCCAACACTCGACTAAATGAAACCAACTCCGTCCCTCTTCAAACCGTCTTTTCCTTTGAACAACGAAGTCAGTGCAAGTTGGAGGAAGAGGAAAGAAAACAAAGGCCTGCTCCGCCTTTGGATAGTTCGCTCACGGCTGTCAGGCTCGGTTTGGGCATTCCAGCAGCTCCAGCACTCTTCAGATGACCAAGTTAGTATTCAGAATAGCATGCACCTCAGATGCTTGACAGAATGCCTGAGACGCAGTTTCTATCGGACAGAGAAATACCAGTACGGGTCAGCGAGAGGGTTAAGTTCGGTTCATTGTTCGCTTGCTGGTTTGTCAAAATATAGGGTGAAGTTTAGATATACCTCTTAAACCCATTTGCTTAATAATTAAGTTATTATAAAATGAAACGTAAATAAAATACGGTATACATTGAATTCATTTAGGAATCATGGTAGTTTGTGGTCAAGTCGGAATGGTGGTCGTGCACTTCTAATATTACATGGTGTATATATATGCGAACGTATATGTGTATAGGAAGTTTGGAAGGGTATTCATCATGTGGCTATCAAGCTCCGCTCACAAATTTCCGTGTCAATTTTGCTTTTCACCCCAAGCCTCGGAAGGTGAGTTTCTACTCACTCACAGACTAATATTTTCATTAAGCGAATTAATGATTTGAAATGTTGAATGAAATGTTAGTTGCTCTAGAATTGTTTGCTTCGTGATTGTGCACATGAGACACACAACGTTATTTCATATGACACAATATGGATGTATATTGATATGCTATGTTATTTTATCATCATGCAAGTCCCCCTTTAGATTAGAAAACATTACGGGTTGAAATGATACATACCCGAACCCTTGTGTATTCGAATCAATTTGGGATGCGGGTTGAAATGATACATACCCGGGATTCGAATATTTTAAAGAATGGATTGAAATGATAAATATCCATATCACTTGACCATATGATAGAAATTTTATACGGACACCGTGGTCAATAAAATTATTTTAAATAATTTATCGACTTTGGCAAGTTGAAATCTTAAGGAAATTTTCTATATATCATAAAGAAAAGTTAAAAGAAATTTTGTGCAAAGTTTCCTTGAATTTTTATAAAGGGATCTAATTGGTATGGAAATAAGTTTTAAAGAGGGTCTCAAGTTAACACTTAAACTTTTATCTATCTAGATGAATTTTCATAACTTTATGTTTATGATATGATGAATTTTGAATTGAATAGTTTAATGTAAAGATTTGCAAAGACTTGATAAATGTTTCAAATCTTATTTTAATATATGATTGTCAAATGAATTTTGTCACGTGAATGTAAGACGAATTTTGTTGGAATGAAAGTGTTTATGTTCAAGTATGAAGAATATGATTATCTAAATCATGGTGAATACGGGTTTAGTTAACAAGTTAGAATTTAATGGATCATATTTTGATTTACAACTAATGTTAAAGTTGTTTGGGGTTTATTATAAAAAAAATGGACATGTAAATCCAAGGCAAACAATGATTGGAAAATAATTAATCGTGAAGCATTGAATTTGAACTAAACAAAAGGGAAGTTGATCTAAAGATGAAATTTTGATGAGAAAAGAAATCGTGAAACTTAGATTTAGGTTGGATTGGATTAATATTTTTAATAGTACTATAATTTTATAAAAGGCAAATTTTTCCGCATTACTTGATTTCTGTAAGTATTCTTTTATAAAATAAATTTGATTAATTTAACTATATACACTTTATAATAGTTTCTACTACATACACATATGCATATACATTATTCTCAAATTTAATACACCTATACTATTTTTCAAAACTTAAATTTTCAAAAATTATTTTATAATCCGAATAAAAGCTATGTCCAATCCAGTCTAGTAATCCAAAGCGTGAAATATAGGAATTCAAGCAATAGCGATATTTCGAGGAAGTTGAAACTTTAAAAAATCGATGGTTGACAAAGAAATTTTGAATAGTAGATTTGCAACCTAAATCGAACCAACTATTGAGGAATTGATTTTGGGCAATATTTGAAATAAATTGATTTGCGGTACTCGAAATATAATTTCAAAGCTAATGGCCACGGTACGAAAAATGTAAACGTTTGGTTGTTAAGGAGACCGGAGTGGTAAGTGGCATATTCTCTGTCAGTGTCGATACCACTTTAACAACTGTGTACGTGATGACGTATCCAGAACGAAGCATGATGATTTGGAGGCGAGTACTTGATTGAAGAAGGCAAACGAGAACGAAATGGCCGTGACCTTCGGGTCATAATTGAAATGACTAAAACAGGAGCTATACCGTGACTAATTAAGGTAGCACCTTTGATCGGACGCACTTCTTCGATACCATTTCTATGACTATGTTGATGATTTGGGTGCCCTTTTTGATTATGGGAGTGTGTTCCGAGGTGGGCGGTAGTGGCTGCTATGTGTTACCACCGGTCCGGGAGTGCAATTGGTAGAATCCTACCCTGGTATTGCCTCGAGTGCCTTGTCATTTACCCTAGCGAGCCCCTACGATTTTGATTTGTATTGTACCTATGGAGTGCCCTCTGATGCCATCCGTGTTAGGGTGGGTTTACGGTACTGTATAGACTACGGTATTATAAACGGTGTAAGGGTAAAAATGTAATCCCGCTTACGCTATTTTCAGTATATTTACTTTACTGAATAGAAATTACAGTAATAGCGTACTATTATATATATGTATTATTTTGGCGGATCCTTAGAGGATGGGAATCCCAAACATCCTTTAAGTTATTGTACATTTCAGTTAACACTTCATTTGATTTAATTCACTTATATGAGACTGTTAGTCCTGATTCGTGTATTTTTTGTTTCATTCTTTGCAAAATGCCTGGGTCAGACCGAGTATTTCATCTTGTAGATATATCTATTAGAGCTTGTGATTCGTTGGAGATCCAGCCGTTCATCTACCATATTCGGTTATGCCCATCTCTGCTGATTTACCGAATACTAGTATGATTCTATATTTATTCTTCTACTGCATCTATGTTTATTTTGGTACTCTGATATCATGTAAATTTAAAAGAATTGTAATATTGTATATATTTTTACTTCCGCTGTGAGTTACTCTGTGTTCTGTGGTTGTGATTCTATGATGATTTGTATTTAAACTTCATAAGCAATAACAATCTGTCATTTTTGAACGGTTTGAGTTGGTGTAATTACCGACTTGAGGCGGTCAAAAAATCCAGGTCGTTATAGTACCTTCGGTTCATCCTGTTCCTGGACGACTGGTATGGACGAATGTCTGACAGAGTATTTCCAAAGGGGTCACGTACGTTGATTTCTTCAAACATATCACAGTTGGGTCGCTCCTGACCAGGGTATTTTTGTGGATGTCAATTAGTGATTTTTCTGGCGGATCTGACGATGTGGCATTCAAAGTTAATGGTGGTGTGCTATCAGAAGAGGGAAATTCAGACCTCAAGCTTCACAACCGGGAAATGACAAAAATCGGGCAGGCAGCATGGCTATGTGGGTCGCTCCCATTAGGGTGTATGAATGCCTATCTAGAGAAAATCCATTTCATTCTTTAATCTATTTCGATGCTATCCGTTTTCAAGAAACGGTGGTTTGAGCCTAACCGTTGGTGATATACATTCTATACACTCAAGCGAAATGAGTGCCCAGTCATGTATGGGTCGGGTTACAAAACGTTCTTGTTGAACCCAGTGTATTCGCCTCTAGAGATACACTTTCGACAGGTGGTCCCATACCTTGTCATAATTGGAATCCAATCTCCAATAAGCGCCTGCGGTTTTGGATTGTATAATACGTATGTAGAGCGTAAGATGCAAGCGTTCTACTAGATTCTATTTACTTGTATTTAGACACTATTAAAATATCAAAAAATATTGATTTCAAAAATGGTTTGGGTTATCGTAAGGTAAAAGCCGTCCGTATTTATGTATGGATTCAGTCTTACGATTACTCTTTCTTTCGAAAAGATTTGGAACTGTTAAATCAAGTTGAATGATTCTCCTTAAACTTAGTGTGTTTATCTCACTCTGGTTCACCAGACTGGCCTGGTATTTGTAATGCTCGGGTTAGCCCGGGTTTGCAGGTTCAGGTTATTGGACACTAAGAAAGACGTGCTAGAGAAGTCCAGACATATTTAGTGTTATTCCGCTGTGTTGTATATAAGGGAAGATTATTATAACTGTCCAGATGTGTTGATGTACTCTGATATTGTATGTGTTTCCAAAAGCTTTCAATGAAGATTTATTTATACATTATATTTTGTTCCGCTGCGATGTGAGACTCTGTATTTGTGTTGGTTCTCCTTCTTCTTCTATTCTTATATTTCTTTCTTTCTTATCTCACCCTCTATTTTCTTTCATTAACAATCCGGTGCTTTCGGTGTATGGAAGGTCGACACGGCATACGGTAAAGGAATTTATGTCGATTTTTGGGGCCGAAATCCCTGGGTCATTACACTACGTGGCATTTTGGATTGTAGGGTTTGGATGCAAAATTTGGTTGCTTCACATTTTTATTCGTAATTGTGTGAAGGTTATGGATGAAAAAGGATTTTTGAAATTGCATTCATATAAAACTGCCAGTATATTTGGGATGTTTTGCATCATGTTTTCAAAAGTGTTTTAAAATCTCAAAGCATACATATAGAGGGCCCGATTTAGAATTATCTTGCATGCATGTTTTATGGTTGAAATGCATTATGTACACCATACACATATGCACATGGCTGCAAAGTGGATGTACACAAATTGGTTGTGTAGGATAAGATAACTAGGTGTCAGAATTTCGAGACAAAATTCCTTTTAAAGGGGGGAGAATGTACTAACCCGGAGTTTTGACAATAAATAGTTATTTAATTAGAATATCAAACATAGAATTTTTTGCAAACGATGGAATTTGACCACGAAACTTTAACCAATGTGTTCATCTTGGAATTATGGTCAACTTTCACGTTTGGAGTTTCGCGAACGGAGCCCGTATGAAAAAGTTACGGACGAAATATGAAAAACGAACAGAAATAAATAAATAGAATAATTAATAAATTACTTTCCCTCTTTAGCCCGCCTTCATTAGGCATTATAGCAGAAGGGCGGTCGACTGCTCCTCAAGGGGGGTGTCGACCGCTTCGGGCCTGTAGTGCCTAATGACAGCTAGGTTTTGAGGGGCAATTTTATTATATTTTATAATATGAATGGACGGATGTTAACCTAAATAAATCTAACGGTCCTAGGCCATTGACATTCCTACAAACAAAGGGTAAGGCCTCATTCTTTTTCATACAAATCTGCGGTAAGCAGCGAAGCTCTGCCATTTTCCTCCTTCTCCAAACCTAATTTCTTGATCTAAAATATATTCTTAAATAACAAATAAATCCAATTCATATGAAATTGAGAGGATTAACAGATCCAAGGGAAAAGAATGCAAACTTACGCTCCAAATCAGATTCTCCCCTCTCTTCCTGTTTTCTTACATCTCCACATATTTGGAATTTTCCTCTTTCTAGATAAACTGTAGATTTATAGGAATTTGGGGATTGTAGGCCTAAAGGATTCAAACTTTGGATTTGGAGGATATAAGGTGAGTGGGAAAATTATGAATAAAGTTATAATAACTTATCTATTTTGTCTAAATTAGATCTAAATTTCTATGCCTATTTTCTAATAGATATGTAAATTTAAGTATTGAAATTTGATTAATAACCTTCAGATCTAGTCATAAATATTGTTGAAACTTGGGAATCATAAGTTGTCGCTATGCCTAATATCAGCTGTGGGATTCTTAAATTTATTTACACGTATTTCCTACAGTTATGTTATAAAATATATCATAATTGTTGAAAAGCACTGTAGACCTAGAGATCAGTCCCATTGAACACCATTTAGATGTAGTTATATTCCAGATCTTAGTTTCAGTGCTGAATGATAAAACAATGTGAAAAGATATAAAGGTGAATTATGTGAATATTGGGCAAAATGTTAATTTGTATGATTGTACTTTTAAATGAATTATTGTTGGGTTTCGGCTTAATTGTTGTAAATATGTCGTTTCCCTCTTTTTGAAAAAGGCATTATTTCGAAATCACAAGAGGTACGATAAAATGATTGAAAAGGGGAAAAGTAGTGCAAATATATGTATAAAAATAAATATGCATAATTGTGCGTAATTTTCATCAACTATTCCAAATTATATATTTACATATATTTCTTGTGGTTTGGAAATATTTCAATTCCACTAATTAGGCATAATTTACAATGATTACGGCTATCAGTCTTTTTGAAAGATTTGAAACCTTCTGGCAAGATTGAATGCAAAAAGGAATGTTTGATTGTTGATTAAACCAACTCATTTAATTTTATAATAAAAATAATAATAAGAATAAAAGATAATTACGCTGACCGCGCAAAAACATAAAAATAAATATATACATATTATCCATCCAAATTAGCGTAAAACGGTAAAATATACATTATATGGAATATTAGAATGTTTGAATGGTACTCATTTATGGAATAATATATGTAAATTGTATTCCATATTAATAAGGTTCAATTATGGAATTATATGTAAATGTAATTCATATTGAATTAATATATTTGTGGTGGCCATTTGTAGCAATCAATATAATTAATTGTTATAAACAGACTGCAAATCAACAAATAACAATGTAACCAAATGTTGAATGGGGAAAGTAAATATGATAGGATAATGGTTAAAATTCCCAATTTAATTAGGATAAATGTTGTACAACCCAATTAGGGAATTTGAATTATAACCGCATTTAAACACGAGGTTAATCTCAACTTGTGGTAGAAGTCTGCCTGGAACCAACCGACAAATCCCGCATCCACAGGTAGTCAACTTAATGTTAGGGCTCTAATGCAAAAATATAAATGTACTAAGGCACGAGGTTAAGTTCAACTTATGATAGAAGTCTGCCCAGAGTCGACCGCCAAATCCAGCATCCAAAGGTAGCCAACTTAATGTGAGAAGTCTGGTACATAAATAAATAAATATAACAAGTCAATGAATAAATAAATGAGAACAGAAATTGCCAAATTGGGGTACAACAAATATATACCTTGGGACTGATAAATAGTTGCCTTAGGAAAATATGACCATTATGGTTATAAAGGTCAATAAACATAGAAAGAAATGAAAATGGGTGTCATAAGGGGATTAATGGATATTGATTATTGTTCAAATACTAAGTCCAATTAGGGAAGGTAATCAATTATATCTTAGGATAAGGAGACATAACTTTCCTATTTATACTAGTTAATAGAGAGTTTATAATTTAAATTATAGAGCTGGACTTAGTAGGTTAATAAAGTAAAGCATTATTAACCATATTAACCCGTGGCGATAATGAATCGTGTACGCATAGCATTTCCGTGTAGAGGGACTAAACGGGAATGATTTTAATAATGTAGCCCTCCTTATTCCAAATAGGGAAAGGTATATAAGGCTAATGGGGTACGAGCTAATAACCTTTATGTATAGTCCGCCTCCTAGGTCTTAAGCGGTTAGGGTTGATGAGGCCACCTGGGAATAGGTCTTGCAGTTTAAGGGTCTTAAATGGCAGGTGTATGGGCCTACCCAAACCTAGAAACTAACACGTCAGATATGGTTACCGATCATACCGGAAGTAATAAGCAACTAAGAGGGTTATCTAATAAGGTCAGCTAGAAGATATAGTGAATGATAAAATACCGTCTCTCACCTTATGCGGGGCAAGGGTATATACGTGAACGACGGAAGCCTTAACTAGTAGGGCCCGTAGCTAGTTCCCTCTAGTTTATGTTAACATTGAATAAATCTTCAAGGTATAATAAGCATAAATGAAAGTGTGTATATAAATATAAACCCCGTAACTAGGGGTCTAATCTCAATTAAATAACCAGTCTATCTCATACAAAAGGCTTCACAAATATATGAGTAAAACGTCCTATATCGGTATTTTACTCTGGAAATACTACCTTGGGAAGAGTAGTATAGTCATGTGTAAACATTTACAACGTTGGGATAGAATCACTAACCTTGTTAGACATATATCTTAGGTTGAACCAAACGGGATACATCTGTGTATTATAGTCTATGTTGTACTTTTCTTAGTCACCAGAACTTGTTGTTCTGACCCCTCTCCTCGTTGCAACCTCCCAGGTTTCCTAGAGAAGGTCAGGTTCACATAAGTGTTCAGGTTTGGCTTTCGGTTCTCATTCTCGCTCATGCTCGGTATTAGAAAAGTGACTTACTTTGAAAAAGGTAGTTGCTCAAGTTAATACTAGTTATCCTATTTTGTTTCCGCTGTGAGTTATTTTATCGCACTCTGATTATGCTCATGCTCATTTATTGCAAGTACCAGATTTACACGCTCCATTCTTGGATGTGTTAGAGTTTCGATTTTTTCAAAATTTGGATGCCGAAAAGTGTGGGGCGTTACAATCATGACACATATAGATTGCACATACAACAACGAAACGAAGTTTAACAAAAGGGGAGTAGATATAAAAGGTTAAATTGAACATCCTAAAATAGAATATCGAAGGTAAATTTCATGGTTCCATGGACGTACTTAATTAAAAGTAACCAATTTTGCTATCAAATCATTGTATATTGGGACATTTTGTTGATTATAGTTAAAAAAATGACATTGTCGTCTTCCCAACAAACACAATAATCAAATTATAGTGATGATCCCTAATTAACTGGAAGCACAAAGATGAGATCGATAAGACCGCGTCGATGGTTAAAAATAAGTCTAAGGGTAGGAAATCTTGTACAGTAAAATAGACATCCGTCATTTGTGAATAGCAAAACAAATAAATCTATTATTATTTTTTTGGCAAAGATGACCGGTTTTTATAGTGATCCATAACACTCTTTTATTTATTACAAAATAAAATATATTAGAGTTCACGTGATATGCAATTTACATATCAACTATAGGAACATCCACACAAGTAATGCATAGCGTGCACAAAAGCTTACAAAAATGACTTATGCTACATTACATGAGTATCACATAACACATTGCTTGGCCTTATTTCATATACTTAAGGAAGAATACATCAAGCATTTCCATTCATCCCTTGTTGTCGTCGATTCACTTCAGTAAATAAATCTAGTATTTATCAGTGGATAAAGTAAAGACGGACTATGTTATAGAAAAGAAGTGTAATAACCCGAAAATCTGGGCCAGTTTAAAATTTTTATTTTTGCTATTTTAACGAATTTTGAATATTTAAAATAGATTATTTTAAATAAAATCGACGATATATTTATTTTGAATAGAATTCGAACGTATATATTATATACGTCGTCGTTATAATATAAATATTTATATATAATTATAAATAGAATTGAAAATGGCGCGGTAGTTCGATAATTCGATTTCAAACTTCAATTGAATGTACCGGGTGTAAAACAATCCGGATTTTAGCGAAACCAAAAACATTAGGATCTAATTGATGATATCTTTCCAGCGAATCCGAAAAATCAAAATTTCATAGCTGGAATCAAAAGATATGTCCAGTTGAAATTTCTGAATAGTCGCTATGGAATTCAGGCCCTTAAAAATTGACATTTTGCAAACGACCTCGGATTTCGACGAAACCACTTTTGTTGGGTCCGTGAGGTTAAATTATTGTTAAATCCCAAATTTCATAATTTTTCGAATCAATATGTGAGCGTGGCAAAGGAAAACGCGTTTGACCAGTTTAAGTTGATTTTAATCGACTGGAAAATGGCCATTTTTCAAACGGTCTCAGAATTCGACGAAACTAGTTTTGTTAGGACCGTATCGTCAATACGAAGCTAGAAAATATTTTTCTGGAATTTTTCTAGTTAGTATGTGGCCCCGGTAAATTGAAATGTACATTTAAAATTGAATATATAGATTTGAATTTTAATTTAAGCGGAAAACCGATCTAAACAGTCGAATTGGCTTACGGGGCATATCTCATTGTGTCCGGAATAGGGGTATTTAGCTAGGGGTGACAGTCGTTAGGATTCGTTTAGAGTTCGGGATTTTAAACTTCAAAAATTGGAAATAATTCAATTAAAACTAATTAAATAATCTCTATAAAAGGCTAAACCCTAGCCAATCCATTTAGAAAAAAAACAGCCGCCAAGGATAAAATCAACGGGCGAAACCACTCCGACTTTCCACCCTCGTTCCTCCTCCTCCGATCATCAATTCATGAAACCCCAATGGAGAACTTCGGGAGCGAGGCAAGACTGACATATTCAACGGTCAGGATCGGAAATGGGGTATCGGTTTGGGCAAATTCCTTGGAGAAATAGTGGCCGTTCGATGGGGTTTTGGGCCTACCTGGGGCATTCGATTTTCTCATCGTTCAAGGAAGGGGTGGCGTGGGTGAAGGCGCTCACGCCAGTGGTGGTTGATCTCTCTCCGATGGTCGGAGATGGAAGAGGCGTGAAGCCCTAGGATTGGAGGCATGCGCGTTTCGGTTGAACAGAGAACAGTGAAGAAGAAAGGTCTAATAGTTTATTTATTTATTTTCAGTTTTATTTTATTTCATCAGTTTTTAACAGTTTTTAAATTCAGTTTTAAACAGTTTTTAAAATCAGTTTTAAACAGTTTTTAAAATCAGTTTTTAACAGTTTAAATTCAGTTTAGAATTCAGTTTAAAATTCAGTTTAGAATTCAGTTTAAAATTGTTTTGAAAATCAGTTTAAATTTGTTTTAAAAATAAATAGACCATTGTTTTTTTTATATATAAATAGTTGTGTTTTTTTTAAATAAAAATGCGATTGTTAGAAATAAAAATGCCAAAGTTTTTAAAAAGAAAAATTAGGATTGTTTTAAATAGAAATATGCTTTGTTTTCAAAATAGAAATTAGCGATGTTTTAAAAATAAAAAGATACATTGTCATTAGAAATAAAATTAACATTGTTTTTATGGCATAAAGATAAAATTAGCATAGAGATTTTTGAACTATAAAATTTTCTTTGTTTTGAAATATAAGATATACATTGTTTTTAAAAATAGAAGTCGCAGAATAAAAATATGATTTTTTTATTGAAATAAAGAAGTAAAAATTCGATTTTTATATATTGAATAGCGAAGTAAAAATTCGATTTTTACATATGTAGTGGCTACGGGCAACGAAGAGGACGAAGAGGCGATAACGATGAAGATTTCTATCAAAGAAGAGTCGTAGTATAGGATAGCTATCGGTGAGAACTTCTCACTCTTCAATTTCTTTTTCTAGTTATATATATACTAGGATGCAGACGGTGTTTAGTAGCACCCGACACCCGTCATCCACAGACCATGGATGGCTTGTTTGTTAAATTGTTTGGTTGTGTAGTTGGTTAGATTATTTGGTTTGAACTGAATTGTTTGGTGAAATGAAATTGATTTGATTGATGTGTGAATGGCGTGGGCCTTCACTAGACCGGGGATAAGGCTAGGCCTCGTCCCGTTTCTAGTATCGTGCCGTTATGCCGCCGAAATTTTCTAAAATATGTTAGAAAAATAAAAATATCATTTTATTGAATAAATGAACTGAATAGAACATTCATAAGTTAAATAAAATATTTTATCGTTAAAAATATAGTTTTAACGTGGAAGTGAATAAAATAAAATATTCATTTACAAACCGGACGGTTTGTTTATGTACACCTATTTGAAGGACATTGATTGGGTCGATAAATTTTACACATCGCCCAACTGCACAACTAAAATCTGTGTTTGATTGTTTGAAACCCCACACGGGTGTTGGGATGAAATTTGAAGTTCATTCATCCTGATTGATTAAATAGGTCGATCGATTGATTGACAGGCTGTTATAAGTGTTAGATATCTATATTTGATGCTTATACAGTGTAGTGCACTTTGGTTGATGGTTGATTATTATGCAATGCTATTATATACGTGTGATGTATGAAAATCCATATAATTAACATTATATGGTGATTGATTGGGCCTCATTCCAATTTAGAGAATAAATAATATTATTAAGTAAAGGTTCATGTGTTGACTGTACTCATTCGTGAGATTAGTCATGTGTTGAACGTAATATTTTAACAATAAATTTTATATCTTTATCTCTATTAAATAAAGGTTCATGTGTTGACTGTACTCATCCGTTGAGATTAGTCATGTGTTAAACGAAATAATTTAACAAAAATAGTCACACGTGGACAGTACTCATTCGTTGAGATTAGTCGTGTGTTGACAAAAATAAATATTCATTAGTTGAATAGAATAAAGGAATATATGAAGCCGTGTTGATTAGATTGACGCCATTTTGACGTGGACGATATTTATATCGATTTCATTCATTTTAAAATGAATATTGAAAAGTAATTTGAAATCGAATATTTTGAAATGTATTGAATATAAAACGATTTCGAAATGAATTGAATATAAAACGATTTCGAAATGAATTGAATATAAAACGATTTCGAAATGAATTGAATATAAAACGATTTCGAAATGTATTGAATATAAAACGATTTCGAAATGAATTGAATATAAAACGATTTCGAAATGAATTGAATATAAAACGATTTCGAAATGAATTGAATATAAAACGATTTCGAAATGTATTGAATATAAAACGATTTCGAAATGAATTGAATATAAAACGATTTCGAAATGTATTGAATATAAAACGATTTCGAAATGTATTGAATATAAAACGATTTCGAAATGAATTGAATATAAAACGATTTCGAAATGAATTGAATATAAAACGATTTCGAAATGAATTGAATATAAAACGATTTCGAAATGAATTGAATATGAAACGATTTCGAAATGAATTGAATATATAAGCAATTTGATTTAAGTCGAATAGAAAACCAATTTGAATTGAATCGAATAGAAAACGACTTTGAAATTGGATTGAATTGAAAACGAATTCAAATTGAATTGAAAGCGAATTGAAATGAATTCAAATTGAATTGAAATTTGAATTGAATAGAAATGAATTTTAAAACGAATTTATAAAGAAGAATTCAATTTTGATTTGAATTGAAAAGGAAGTTGAAATTGCTTTTGAAACGAATTTAAAACTATTTATATAATTCGTTTTAAATAGAAATCGACGAAATATATATTATATATATTATATATATAATATAATGGCCTGAATAGAACGCGCCGCGCCGCGGCAGTTCGTGAATTTCGACCATTTATTTCAAACGGACATTACGGGAGATCCGACCGTCGGATTCTCCTAAAACCGGAACCGTTGGGTTCGTATCGAAAAGAGCTTTCTAACGAATACTTGAAATTCAAAATCTAACGGTTGGATTTGGAGATACGTCCAAATCAAATTTGAAAAAGGTCGCTGTAAGTGCAGTTCGATGGCCATTGATGGAAATCGACTGTACGGACCTTGATAAAATTATTAAAAATATTAATAATTTGTGTAAAATCATAAGAAATGATTTGTGAAGAATTGGGATGAAAAACTCCATATTTGAAAAGATAAAAATAGATTTTTATCGAAATAAACTAGTTTTGAACTAGAATTATAATTCTATTTATTTTTAAATAAATAAATTGAATTTGAAATGGTTTTGAAAATAACCGGAATTTCCAATGATTGCATTGGAGTGGATTTGAATCGAAATTGTCTTCGGAATATTTCGATGTTGGAATTCGTGATTATACGGATGTTGTTACGGAAATTTGAAAGATATATATTTATATCGTTATTTCCAATACGATATTTGTTAGTCGTGGAATTTGATATTGAATATAAGCCGGTATATTTTCTATTCAGAGCCTTGTATTGAATATCAAATGTGATTTGGGTTTGTCGTGAATGGTGTCTTCACTAACACTGTTTTTGAACCCAGTTGAGAAAAGATTAAATCTTTTTATTTAGATTTAATGAAGTGTACCAATTGAATAATATTTAATTGGAATTAAATCGATATTGATTTTTGGGTTTATCGTGGACGGTGTTTTAAATAACACTCGTTCTTTAACCCGATAATTAATGAATGTGATTTTGGGTCTATCGTGAACCGTGTTTTAAAAGACACTGATTCTTTAACCCAGTTAACGATTAAAACTAAGTGGAGTTTTAATGAATCTTTAATTAGATTGAAATAATCGAGAATGGAGTATCACCAGTTTTGCTCCAGGCGATAGTTAAATCTTTAATTAGATTTGAACGTGAAATGGTAATTGAATTTACCGATCACACTGTGTTGTTAGATATGAAGTATTACCAGTTTTACTTCATGGGATAAATAGGTTGGGATTGGGAAATTAAAACAAATGATTACTTCGGTAAGGTTCGTTGATCCCGACTAGTTGAATCAAAATTCAAAAAAATAGATTAAAGAATAAATTCAAGAAATTTATCTTGGATAAAATTAATGGGAACCTTTCCCTATGAATGTGAAATTTAAAAACTAACTGTCGGTTAGCCAAGCAGAATGGTTTTCTGGATATTGATCTGATGTTGGTTTCGGCCTTTGGGGTTTATATTTGGGGAATTATTCTCTTGATTAATTTACGGTTAGTGACTGATGAATTGGAATGAGGCGTATGTTGTGTTTGTGTAACACTTATTTAAAATATACGTGAGTCATTCGGAAAGACCGGGTTTATCCCATTCTGAATAACTGATACGACGATAAGTCGAAGATGAAGACGGTGGTCGAAGACCGGAAGTCTTCACGTTGTTTGGGTGATTACTGATGATCTTGATTGGGCTGTACACCCAAGAAGATGGAAACAGTTGGTGATCGTCCAG
Organism: Allium sativum; assembly: GCA_030737875.1. Classification (NCBI taxonomy): domain Eukaryota; kingdom Viridiplantae; phylum Streptophyta; class Magnoliopsida; order Asparagales; family Amaryllidaceae; genus Allium; species Allium sativum. Next base: position 17,342 of record JASFAX010000535.1, on the reverse strand, counting down.
ACGTACTTGGAGATGGATGGATATGCGAGGAAAGTGCCTACGGTTTCGTTCAGACCCAGAACGGACTTGTAAATGGACTGTGTGTCTGACATTGGATTTTAGTCCGTGTGATTGATCTCTATTAAATATATATCTGTTTGGCGGCGGAGAATTTATTCTCTTGCTTAACGCCCTTCTCTGAGACTTACGAGCTCAGGGGTTATATATTGATGGATATCAATCGCATGGAGTGAATTGCCTGTGTGGCATGCTAAGATGCAAATGATCGATGCTTCTGTTGAAAAGCAAAGCCTTGTGGTGATGATCAAAGCAGGCCTTGTGTGGCGTAGCTTTGTGTAACGTTGATTCGCGAGTATCACACCCGGTATGAACCAAAAACGGGAGACGGACATCAGGGAGGACATGCGTTTCTTTCTAGTTAGGAGTGGCGTTAGTGCTTGAACTGGCTGACGAGTTTGACTCATGTGGATGTTGCTTATTATTACTTGCTGAAAAGCGAGGCGCCTCGTGATATCGGTTTCGGCCGATGCTTCTGGTCGGCTGACGGGCCAGGCTTACGCCCCAAAGGGCGGGGAAACGCAGTGTTCAGGCATAATAATCCACATCGGTGGACCGGCCCTGACGATCCAAGGGGCAGTTGCGGCTGTTCCTGAGACACGGGCTAGAGCGTCTCGAATCGGTTGAGGATCTTGCCCCTAGCCTCGGTTCATACCATAAATGATAACCCAATTTCCAATACGTGTATTGCGGTTTTAATTGTAGAACTAGTATGGCGACATGATATATGGTACCCATGCCGTCTATGATTGATATTTATGATTGGAATTGTTTTGACACTATACACTTAGAGTAGTATCAAATGATTTGTTTTAAACATACTAAGCATGTTTGGCTATTATAAGGGAAAACCCTATCCTTGGCTGCGTTGCATTGTGTGATGGGACCTGTGTCTTATAATAGCTTCATTTTTAGAAAAGCATTGCGTTGTTTACTTATATGCACTGGTATTCTTGGGAGGAAACCCGTTCCGTGTTATACGGCGTGGTCCCTTGATTTACCGAACTTTAAAAATAAAGATTAATAACTGTTTTAGTTCTCACACCAGTCACATGACTGACCTGGAGTTTATTGTTTTAACCTAAACTCTGGGTGCCCTTATTTTCGACACGGGCAGCTAGTAGTTTTGGTTTTGCAGATTTATATTCACAGGATCCTGGTTTACAGCTGGAATGATATCCGGAAAGCTTTGTATCTGTATATCTCTTCTAGTTGTGTATTGTATTATTTTCCGCTGCTATGTATTTAAATGTAATTTAAATCTCTGATATTTCTGTGTAATATTCATTTATACTCTGTATATTCTTGTAATCTGATGCATTGTTGTAATATACAATGAAATGTTCTTCCGTATGCGTTCTGTTGTGGCTTGTTCTCGAACTATCCGCCGCTTTCCTTTACGGGGAAGTTACGGGTTTTTACAGAAGAAGATTGTAAGACAACATAGTAGGGTAATACCACGTAGTTAGCAGATCATGAATCCATGATGGGTTGATAATATTAAAACATCAAGAATTGAAGATCAAAAGTCAAAATTTTAGCCAACATCAGGGGAAGTTCGCCCTTTTGAAAGCCGATGGGAGTTCGTTTGAAGATTTGTTTTCAGAGATAGAAGGAGGTAGGATGGGTGGAGAAGCGGAGGTGAGATTTATTTTTGAAGTGGAAAAAAAAGGGTGAAAGCCATAGGAAGTTATGTGGTTTTAATCAAACCGATCGTTAAGGAGGTTTCTCTACTGTAAGAGGTGCTAAAACAATTTGTCTGTGTCAATTATTTTCGGCATAAAAATCTCACATGAGTAACCGTTTCTCTCTCGAACCATTTCAAAATTTTAGATTTCAGTTTCCTATCTTTTTTTCTCGATCCGAATTTTTGGAATCGATTTTTTTTTATTCGAATCACTTACTGCCTTCTTTCTTTCTATCTGAAATTTATTCCCCCAAACGGTGATTTGGATAAATATTCTCCAAGCAGATTGGAACAGTTTGAGTTTATCCGTCATGTACCTTGATATGTAGCAATTTTTAGTTTTATCTTGTTTGATTTTTTGTTTGTTCACTTAAATGATAATTTACAATTTTTGATTTTCCTTCACTGATTTTATCGATTGATTTTTGCACTTGTTTGTGTTTTTAGTAATCTTTGTAGCTTTTCATTGTGAAGTCAACGTTGGGTTCTTCCAGATCATCGAGAAGAAATTTATTTTACTAACGTTGGTGCTTTTGTAAATGATTTGTTTTTTACGCAATTATAGTTGATTTTAAAGGTAGAGGAGGAGGAATGCATTTATGGTGGTTGCAAGGGTTATGGGTTAGGATTTGGCTTGGTTTTGGGTAGAAGAGTTTCTAGAAGTGGAAAGGAAGTCGCGATGTTTGTTGATTGTTGTGAATTGCAGTCAGGTTGAGGAGTGGGTGGAACTGGATGATGCAGTTTTTTAGGTTTGCGAAATGCCCATGAGGTTAATGAATATGTCTTTAATTATATGGGTTCTCTATTTTCTATTTGTTACACATATTGGCAGGATTATTCGTTTAACACATTAGTGAATATGTCTTTAATTATGCATAACAAAGTTAATTCATTTTTCTTTCTTTCTTTTTTCTATTCTTTTTTTGCATTTTGTATCCCATTGATATACAGGCATTTTCCGTTAGTTCAAAATTAAGTAATCTCTTATTTATAATATTGACTTATTTCTCTACGATGTACCGCATACCATTAATATACAAAATCAACACTGTTTATGTACCATTCTTTGAAACTTTTCTGATATGAACAGACCATGCACATATTTCAGATTGTCATTAACTTAAAGAAACTTCATATTCAAAAATAGGTAGTGCACAACACTTCCTTGTTTAAGGCAGTGTACGTAGTACCCTGAAAGGGAGTGTTATAACACTGCCTTGATCAAGGCAATGCACGTCATTTGTAGAATGTTTGCTCAATTGAGCTTATTGACTATGAAAAACATATATATCATTTTGGCCAAATTTCCAATCATTTCTTTTTTATGGTTATATAGTGAATAACATATGCATATTGTATTACAGGTTAAGGAAACAAAATAGAGTGGTGACATAATTCAATATATTTAGGAAGATTCTTATCAAAAATAGTAATAAGATAACAAGGGTAGAAGATCCGACGATTGTTGTTTGAAGTGGGTCGACTTGACCGTTGAGGATTTTTGGGTAAATTTTCAATAAATTTTTATTCATATATGCACAACTCGACAAGTTTAATTTCCAACGGAAAATCAGTATTAACTGATTTGCTAGCAGCTCAGCATAAAACTGAGTTGCGACAAATCAGTTTACGCAGAGCCTTTGAAGAAACTCAGTTACGACATACATAAGTAACACTACGCCATATATTGCATACTGCAACACCAGAGAAGTGATGCACGAAGTGACAAAAAATGTTGTTATAGGCTAAAATTTATCTGTGGCAACACTTTCTTGGTGTTGTGTTTTGCCTCGTTGCCTTTGAGTCAAAGGCAACATCTTTGCGACCCTAAGGCAACATCGGTACAGGTGTTGCCACAGATTCTAAATTTACAAAAATGTGAGGCCTACTAAAATCTGCATCCCAGGTTCACGGAATCCTGTTGTGCCACTAAAATCTGTAGCCAGGTTCACGAAATCCTACTGTGGGACCCACATGCATTAATCTATGGCAACACTTTTACCATCCAATGGTAACACTATATCATAGCTACATCAACATTTAACATCATATATTGCAACATTATATCATAGCTATGGCAACATTATATAACATACTGCAACATAATAGCAATTAACATCACACATTGAAATTAATAACGAACTTTTCATTTCAAATTAACCAGCAATACAAGTACCACTTAGTCAACTACAAAATAAAAAAACATAGCCAATAAATTCAGTTTTACAGAGTACTTACAAACACAGTCAGTACTAAATTCATGTTTACATCAAACTAAAACAGTTTCAAAATATAGCGCGAGCCTCCAGTGCATTCGGTGCCTCTGCTGCCTCCAGTACCTCAAGTGCCTTCAGTAACAAGTTCTTGAACAACTTCATCACTGCCTCCTTCACCTGCAAAGTAAAGCAGTTTCAAAATATAGCGTTTTAGCAAATCCTTTAGTACAACTAATGTATTTCAGCACAACCAAAGTCATGCATGCCTCAGTTACAAACTGATGCAATGCCTCGTTTACATTGCAACACAAAATGAGAGGCATGTTATAACTGAGTTGCATTTCGACAAAAAGACATTTCAGCACAATCTATGACCTGCATACCTCATATGCATAACTGAGTTGCATTTCAGCACAATCTATGGCCTGCATACCTCAGTTGCAAACTGATGCAATGACTCAATTTGTTCAAAGCACGAACGATATCAAGGAATGCAACAGTATGCCTGAGGCACTACTTCAGTGTGATACAATTTGAGGCAATGTCTCTTTTTGCTTCAGTAAAAATTTAGACATGCCATGACTCGTTCAAGTACCATTGCTTCAATTACGAACTAATACGATCATTTACAATTAAAGAGAAAATAAAATTCTTAAAATTCTGTGGTTCATTATTGAAGCATTTTCTTGTACACGATCAGTTACATTTTCACATTTCCTAAAAATTATGTGAAGCCATGATCATCACACTACGCTATAGCAAGCGGCAAAACACTTAACAAAATAATGTAAGAATTAGGTTGATGCTTCAGCAAGCATAAATTGCAAGAATTTTGTAGTTCATTATTGTAGTTCATTACTAAAGCATACCTCCAGCCAACCATAAAAATAAGCAAAAATACATATCAGCAGCGTGTGTCTGTATATGATCTCCAATTTGCAGAATTTGTAAGGGCCTTGGACAACAAAAACATGAAGTAAAGATGTTTCTCTATCTTATCTGTCTGATTTGAATGTGATTAAACATAAAATTATACCTGAATTTTTTTATCTCCCCAAAACATCAAGAGTACTTTGAAATCCTCAACTGGAATTTTGTCCGGCCTGCATAAAATAGAGGAATAAATGTTAGAATGACATCAGTTACAAAAAGAAGCCACAAATATGATACATTAGTTACTTGTAAAATAAAACAATCGCTTCACTAAAATGTAATCAAGGCAGAAACAACATTTTCTTACTTAAATTGTGCAGAATAGTTACTTGAATAAATACGATAGTGATACATAGAAATTAAGAAGCATTGTCTTTCACTTTGCTAGGGGGAAGGAGGATTTGTCTTATTGGGACATCATCTCTACACCAACGAACATCAAAATCTTGATTTTCCATTCCATAAGCAGGTTGAATATCTTTCAAATCTTCATTTTCATATACTCCTTCGTTTTCACACCAGTCTCTCGGTAATTTCTTGATAACATTGTGACACATCTTATCAATTGGATCTTCCATATAAAACACTTGTTGTACTTGTGAAGCCATAACATAAGGATCGGATTTCTAGCACAATTGATTAAAATTGACATGAGTCAGCCCATATAAATCTTTCTCTTCTTGGTACCAACAACATTTAAATAATACCACACTAAATTCTCCCCAATAATCTAGTTCTACTATTTCTTCAATTTATCCATAGTAATTAACTTATCCAACCAATAAATTTTGATCTTTTGAACTTGCAAAGCTAGTAGTCAAGGCTGTCAAAAATACACCATTGTTTTGTGTTGTACATTTGGCATCTCTGAACCTTGTATAAAATCTGTATCCATTGATAACTTATCTAGTAAACCTCTTAGTTGTTCGAAGAGGGCCCATCGCAAGCAGTTGTACTTCTTTTAAGATGTCCTCCTTTTTTACCAACCGATTTCTTTAACCACTTCCAAAATTCTTCACTATGTTCTCTCTCTCTCTTTTATATTTTTTTTTGATGATCATGACCATCAATTAAAGCTCGATGTTCCCTAGAATAAAGACCTGGTTAATAAAAGATAGAAACACAATTTCTAATTCTTTAATACTTACTAAAATAAAAATAAAAATAAAACTTAAAACCAACTCGAGTAAACTTTCTATTTCCTCATTACCACAATTGAATAGATATAACGGTGATATTACTTCCATTGAGAATTTTTAAGATGAATAGCTTTTCCATCTTTGTTTCTTCTTGTGCCAATAGGATATTCCAGATTCTATGGATAGGTTTCAAATTGCATTTTTCCTGCTTCATCGCCACCTAAGAACCTTGAATAGAATGTCAAACATTCTTCTGCAAGATAACCTTCGGCAATGAACGCCTCATGTTTACTTTTGTTGCGAACATATGATTTCAGTTTACAAAGATAACGCTCAATAGGAAACATACATCGAACATGTGCAGGTCCACCAGATTCAAGTTCCTTGCATAAATGAACTATCAAGTGCACCATTGTGTCGAAGAAAATATTTGGGAATATCATCTCAAATTGACAAAGAATTTCCACAGTTTTCTTTTGTAGCCTCTTGAGATCAGCCAAATCGATAGTTTTACTTCAAAGACTTCTTAGAAATGCACCTAATCTTATCATAGGTATTGCAATTTTAGGTTTTACAGATTTCTTCACAACAAACTGCAGAAAGTAATGGAGAAGAAAATGAGCATCGTGACTCTTATACTGCACAATTTTCCTCTCTTTCTTGTTTACATACCAGCCGATATTAGCTACACAACCATAAGGCAGTTTAGCATTCTCCAATACTGAGCAAAATATTTCTTTCTCATTGTTCGTCATTTCAAATATGGTAGCCCTCATCTCAAGGTAATTCCCATCAGTTGATAGAACCTGATGAAGGACCTCCCTGATGCCTATCTCTTGTAATCATACTGAGCATTTAAATGGTCTTTCGACTTCCCATCAATATTTAGTGAAGTACCAAGTATGTTATCACAAATGTTTTCTCTATGTGCATAACATCAAGGCTATGTCGACATACATTTTGACTCTAATATGGTAAATTAAAAAATATTGACTTTTTTAAAAGGAGGTTCATTTTTATGCTTCTTGATCTCTTTCTTCCCAAAACTATTTTCATAACCAGCTAACAATTCTTCAATGTTAGTCCCCGATAAAATTCCGGGAGGTGTACCCATTTTAATTTTACCATTGAACCTTTTCTTATCAAACCTCCACTTGTGTCCCGGGTCTAATTTTTTTTCCTATGATTCATGTAGCACATTTTTTTACTATGTTTCAAGTAAGTTGAAGAAGTCTCAAAATGGCGTAAGGGACAAGCTAAATAACCCTTTGTGCTCCAGCCGGATAACATTGCATAGCTCGGAAAGTCGTTGATCGTCCATGACATGCTTGCATGTAATGTGAAATTATCACCAGTGAAGGCATCATAAGTTTGTATGCCAATATCCCATAATTCTTTCAATTTGGCAATAAGAGGCTGCATGTAGACATCAATATAATTTTTAGAAGACTTTGGACCAGGGATAATGGTTGAAAGTATCAATTTTTCTGTCTTCATGCATAACCAAGGTGGAAGGTTATAATTTACCAATACGATTGGACATGTGATGTGTTGTGTATTCATTGTATGAAAAGGACCAAATCCATCAGATGCTACTCCTAACCTGATATTTCTGTTTTCAGATGAAAAATGAGGATAATTGACATCCATCGTCTTCCAAACCTCGTCATCAGCTGGATGTCAAAATCTACCATCATTTTTTCATCCCACTACATGGCATAACATATGTTATGCATACTCCTTAGACATGAACATACTTTGCAGCCTTGGTTTTAGTGGAAAATAATGCATCAATTTTGTTGTTACTTTGTGAATCCGCTTCTCTGGATAATTGTCAATAACCACTTTCTTTTCTGGTATAACTCACCTTGAAAAACCACAAGTTCTGCAGTTATTTTCCTTTTTTGCCCAATATAGCATGCAATCATTTGGACATGCATGTATTCTTTGGTAATCGAGACCTAAATCTTTAATAATATTTTTGGTAGCATTGAAAGTTAAAGGGATGTGGGCTTGTGGAAAAGCTTTTTTTATCAACTCTAATAAATCACTGAATGTAAACTCAGTGATTCTATGTAGGCATTTTAGAGAATAAAGCCTGACAGTGAAACTTAATCGCAAAAATTTAGTGCACCCAGGATATAATGGCTACTTTCCCTCTTCAGCATGTTGACGAAATTTTCTTGCGTCGACATCTATTCCATTTGATCCATCAGAAGATCCATCATTGTTCTACATATTTCCACAAGTATGTTGCAACATCTCATCGAGATTATCTCCAAAATTTATTCCTGTTTCACAATCCATATCGTTATCGCTCCTTTTAGGTTCTAAACAGGAAACCTCACAAATCCATTTCACGTACAATTCAGATGGACCATTCCAAATCAGATGGTCGTAGACTATCTCTTGATGATGCCACTTACAATTATGACACTTTTTGCAAGGGCATGTAATTTCATTACCTACCGCGAATCTAAAAAATGTATTTCGAATAAAAAGTTTCACTTCACTGATATATCCTTCAATGAACTTAGGAAGTTCTACCCATAGTTTTTCCTCATCATTCATCACTTTGACAAACAAATAACATAAACAAATATCATCTAGCCGTGACTATAAGGACAAAGAAAAACACAATAATAAAATCAGGAATATGAATACGCCTGAATGCACAAGTAAATCAGCAAATTAGGCAACACAATAATAAATTAGAAAAAATTGAAATATACATTGAGTGATACCTTAAGCAGCAGATTAAACCGAAGCCCTAATTGAAATTTGAAACCCAAACGGACCCCAATTGAAGACCTAATTGAAACACCGAAGCCCTAATTGAACTTGAACTCGAACTCGAACCTTCCCTAATCGAACCCCAATTAAGCTTGTAATCTCGAACTTTTAGCCCTACTTGAACCTAAGAGTGATTGTTTGAGAGGTTGAGTGGCGGAGTATTTTGTTTGAGAGTGAGTGTTTGAGAGGTTGGGTGAATATTTTGTTAAGTGTTTTGCTGCATTGTTTTTGTTTCCCGCCTTAAACATTACTTCTCTTGGATCGCTAACCTGGACAACTGGATCGTGTTAACGCGGATTAATAATTTTATTCACCCGGGTACTGCAACACATAGTTGATATCTATGCTAACACATTGAAGTGTGCTTTGCAATAGACAAAAAATAGCATAGCTATGACAACATTATAGCTAGCAACACCATGAATTTTCGTTGCAGTAGGCCATCTATGACGTAGTGTAAATTACTAGAATTTTTTTTAAGAGTATGCAAGGAAACAGAACAAAAAATTAGCACATTTAACCAAAATACAATTGGATATGGAGTTAAAACATATGTATTGAGCAGTATGTCATTTACTTCTACACATATGTTATGTAGTAAAACATATCTTCCCGCCATTCCCTCAAGAAGTGCTCCTAATAAAGATATCACAGATGTACCATCAATGAGAAGCGGTTCACTTCAAGTAGTTTCTACCTCTAAAATGAAAGCATTAATAATTCACCCCCAACTAAATCTCCCTCTTCTCAAGAACCCATCGATACAAATCCCAATGAAGAAGCATCAACTAGAAAAATTGGAGATTGGGTTTATGATATGATAATTGTTGTAATAATTATTCTTCTCCTTATAGGTGCAATTTCATTTGTTTTGCGTCATCGAAAGAAAAGAGAAAATGCAACTAATCGTAAAAGACTGGATTAAGTAGTCAGCTGAAAAAAGAACTAGTAGTTGCCCCTACATGAATTTATGCACACTTAGAACATCCCATCTTGATTCTTCAGTTTTTAGTCATAATTTTTCCATATTATTGAGCTTGCAAAATGATATTCACATTTATGAATCCCTTATTTTAGTCGATTAGTAATATTGACATGCTATTGCAATGAAGTCCTGAAACTTGAATAAACTATGTATGTCCCCTTGAGAATGAGCTAATATCTAAAAGTGCATATATCTTAAGTAGGAAGAAATAAAGAAGTTGTCTCCAACTAAAGTTTCTCATGTATGTGGTATAATATATTAGTTTATAATTATATTTCTTGTCTAAAAACATCAATTAATTTTTTATATTGGATTTTACTATTCTAGATAGGGTTTTTGACTCAATTGAAAATATAGTTTCAACTCATTCTAAAACTTCCTTCTAAACTAGCTTACTTTTTTAACACCGAGTTAAAATTTTCTTTTTAGGTATGTTAAATAACTTAGTTTAAATTGGAACTTATGGATTTCAATTGATTTCATGGAATTTGTTACTATTGATCCATATCTTGCATTGGTTTTTTTTTCTTAAATGTCTATCATAAATGAGAAATAAATTTACTCCATGAATGAAATGAATGTAGTTGCATGGATTAATTTGTCTCGTGTATATTAAGGCACACGAAGGTCCAATTATTTTTATGATTTTATGCATATATTATATGTTGATATTCATATTTGGCCATCCTATACATCAACTTCAAATTGCAAATGAATGATGGGCTAAGGACTAGGAGACCTGCAACACACTGTTTCTTGTGTTGATGTATTACCTGTTGGATTGGCAGAAAGAAATGCATATGAATGAATTATCTAACTACCTAAAAATCCGATATACGAGAACATACATAACAGGCTAGACCAGTACTGTTTTAGCACCTTTTTTTGAGATAATAAAACTTAATTTGTAATGCCTAGGATGATATATCTGAAGCCTATATGAACCATGGTTTATGTAACCATTTGATCTTAATTAACTGTTATCGTTCGTGTAGATAATATGGTTAGGAGATATGGATTACTGCATCAATTTTCTATATAAAAGAACACATGATCACGTTTCTCGAAAGGAATGGTCAAAATTAAACGAGGATGATCAGGTAACATTATCATTTTACTTACAGAATCACGATTTCTTTTGGCAAAGAAACCACAAGTGTTAGCAGAGGAATACCGAATTACCTTTATGAACTCTTAACCTGGGTAAATTCATTTGTTATGTGTATATCTCTACAAAGCTAAACTATAAATAGATTCAAATCTATATAAAAAAAGCATTGAGATCTAGAAAATGAGGGCATTTAAGTTATTTTGGAATTTCATAGGCTATGGGAAATGACCAATAAGCATATCTGTTTATGGAAATGGCTATTGAGATATGAGTGAAAACACAATATATGACATCATGCATCCAACAATTCAATCTTACTGTGTTCTTATTTATGTTTGGAATCTGATTAAGATCTAACGATGGAGATGCATTCTGCCATCCATTATGTTTTTATTTGTGTGTTCAGTTTGCAAATATGTTTTATATAAATAATTAATGTAAAAATATACCTTGTGTGAAAAATGTTGCAAAAATAGATCTTGTTTTCACTATGCAATAGTAAATATAACCATGCATCAAGTGTTTGGTATGCACATTTGTGTAATGTGCAAGTATAAATTGAAAAAATAATAAAAACATACATGCATGTCTATAGATTTGAAATAAGATACTCTTTTGTAATAAGTTTCACTTGAAGCCTAATTATGCAACATGTCATCCAAGTAAGTTTGATTTTGTGCTTTTTGTTTCCTTTTTTCATTACCCTTCCTCATTTGGAGACTCTGCTATTGAACCATAATGTTTGTCTTGGGACACATATGGCTTGGTTTGTTAAATAAACACACACAAAGTAAACTGTTGCATCAGTGTTTCAATACTTGATGATTTAAATAACGCAGCCTTAATAATGTTGATTTTATTAATATTGTCTCAACATGCATTCAATGAATATTGAGACAAAAATTCTCTCCTTTATGCTTCTTATTCAAGAATAGATTTTCATCCCCAACCCCACATACACGCACAACTGAAATATATATTGTCAACCCTTGTGTTCGAAGAACAAATACTAGATAATGACTCGATAATATGAAGGGGAAAAAAACTGGCTGTTAATGCATAACTGATACTCTCTTCTTTCCTGAAGGTTGGCGACAAGGTTAAAAAAGGACAGGTGGTTTGTATAGTTGAGGCCATGAAACTGATGAACGAGAAAGAGGTACAATTATCAATTACATTAACATGTAATATTTGACCACTTTTTGTATTATTGATTTATTATTTATGCATTGAAAATGGAATTTCTAGAGTAAATTTATTTGATTTTTCACAATGTTGCTATCATATATACTTTAAGCATATAAAACTAAAATGGTTGCATTAAGTTGGGAAATAATCACATGATTATTTATTTATTTTCGAGGTCGATACAAGCAGAACATTTGCAGAGCTTGTTGCTGAGAATGGAGCCAGTTAGCGTCGTACGGTATGTATCTTATTCATCATTCTTTATGACTTTTTGATTCATCTAGGCCACTCTGTGTTCTTATATGTATTTTGTATTTGGTTGTATCATTGTAAATTTGTAATCCACCTACAGATTAGATTTTTTTTTATACTTATACTAAATGTACGTTTAGCTAATTCAAACATGTGACATTAATTATCATTGTGCTGATCTCTTCTTTTGGGCTTTCATGTTTATATATTGGTTGTCGGGCTATGAATTGCGAACAGAAGGTTGAATGGCTATGAATCTTTGATTTACAGTTTCCTATGTTGCGAACGATAGAACATGCATTGATAGTATAATTGCTTCAAAGGTAATGTAAGTTTCTTATATTGCATGCGTGATGAGCATGTATCACGGATGCCGTTTGGGTTTAGATGGGCGTTGAAACTTGAAAGAAATCAATGTAATCCAGGCTTTACTTAAATCCAGAGCAATGCTCTTGAACCCCTTACATTAATGTAGAGCTTCAAAACTCATGAAAGATACTATCATTCCATCCTTTGGTGATAAAATCACAACAAGATAACTCCACCTTACTATGTATTTTTTGTTTTAATTAAATATTCACTGATACGATGATGTGCTTTGAGCTTATATATGTTTTGTTTCCTTTTTTATTTCTTCAATCCATTAATGGCTTAAAATTGCAAAATAACTAAAGATTACATTGATCCTATTTGATATATAATAGAAATATATACATGTGTTTGTAACTGATTCGAATCAATACATTGATAGTATATTTTTAGTTTCAAGTTGGTTTACATGTAAAATTTTGTTTAATAGAGTTACTATTTTATTAGTTACTTCCATTTTCTATTAAAGTGCGTTATAATTTTTTAAATAAAATATAACTTGAAATATGTTTTAACAGATAATTTTTATTTTATATTGAAGACCTTGACGGTCGGCTTTTCCACCGTTGCGGTAATACTAGTTACATAAAGTATTTCTCATGTAAATAAAAAAAAGGAGGGAACTAATCACCTTTCTTGTTTAAGGTAGCGTTTGATTTGTTGACTGGGCAGTTAATGTTCGCGTCTGCGCCTGACGCGTCAAAGGTGGGTCCCACCCTTTTGCCCCTTCAAGACGAACGGTTGAAAAGATAAGTTTCGCGTCTGACGCGTCCGACGCGTCAAACGCAAGTCCAACGCGATGAAAATTCCAGAACAACCGATTCCTCTCCCTCTCTCTATATATTTCCTCCATTTCAATCCATTTCCATCACTAAAACAACACCAAATCCGAAAATTTCAGCTACAATCACCTTCTACTCGTCAATTTTTTCAGGTTTTTGATTTTAAATTTGTATTTTTATACTTTTTTCCTCCTATATTTCTTGTATTCATAAGTTTTTTGATTTTTTTTTCAGAAAAAATGGCCGTAAGTCAGTCATCGTCCACTCGCTCCATTGCCGAATGGAACAACGATACCACGAACGCGTTCATCGACGTGTGCATGCAACATCTTGGTTCGCGTGCACATAATGTTGGAGGATGGTATCAGTTGATCGCACAGGCGTTCAACGAGCGGACCGAGTTGGACTACAACGCTGGTCAAATGAAGAACAAATTCGACAATATGAAAAGAGATTGGGCTCCTTGGAACAGACTGCTACAGATTGGTGGAGGGGGATGGGACGAGCAAATGGATACCGTCGCAGGATCGGATGAATGGTGGGCGACGGTGCCATTGCCGATGCGCAAGTTCAAGAGTGGGTCCCTGACACGATTCAGGGAGTTGGACTCCATGTTTTCAGGATGCATCCATACCGACAAATGTCAGTACGCGATTCCGGATGCTCCACCAGTTCATCTGCAAGAGGCTCAGCTATTTGGCGATGTCATTCGTGGCGAGAATGTGGAGATCTCGAGTCATCCGACTCGTAGGCCGGTTAGGTCTGGTGCTGGCCCTTCTCGTTCAGCTCCTTCGCGCATGGACCGAGACGAGCTTATCGATTTATGCATGTCTGTACGCCCTGAGGGGGATGACTATCAGGATTGGGAGGTGTCGGTTATTATGTCTACGCATGACAGATTGAGCCACAACCCATTTTATTCTCTGTTTGGCAAGCCCGAACAGCTTGGAGCTTGTGTTATTCATTTTGTTACGCTGCTGAGGGATGGAAAGATGTGATTCTTGTGGGTGTTGTGTCAGTATGTGGGAGTTTTAGTTGTGTTGTTTTATGTGGTTGTTTTTTTAAAATGGTGTTGTAAGGTGTTGTGATTGTGTTGTGCTGTTTTTTTTTTTTAAAATGGTACTGTAGTTGTTTTTGTTTAAATTCAGTAATTTTTGTATTCTGCGTTATACTATTCTGTTCAACACTAAACACAAACAAACACAAATAATTAAAAATAATATATACAAAAACAATAAAATAATAACTCTACCCCTCCCAAAATGCCCCTTTCGTAAAAATAACACATTCGCCGTTCTCAATTATTCCCCTTCAAATGACCCTTTCAAACGCCCCTTCCCGTTCAAAATCAAACGGACCCTAAATATGCTCGGTTTAAATGCCCCTTCCGGCTTGGTGAGGGTGCTAATCTAAGGCATATGCAATTTAAGTGACAAAGCTGAATCCCTAAGCGTAATACTTGCATAACAACTAAAATCATCGAAATAACAGCTTCGATCATGGGGTATTCGGTAATTTGCGTGCTCAACGTTAACTAAGGCCAGCCGCGGAGTGGGGCCATATTTCCGGATTTGAAATAGTTATTGAATTCAGCATATTATGTTATTTCAACTCCATTTCAAAAATTCGAACAAGATTCCATTTCATATAAACAAATCATTTTCTCCCCCATAAAAATCAAAAGGCAAGTCTAGGGTTTCAGAACAATAAAATAAGATGAGAGAGGTAATCAGCATCCATATTGGTCAAGCTGGGATTCAAGTCGGAAACTCGTGCTGGGAACTCTATTGTCTTGAGCATGGGATTCAGCCCGATGGAATGCTGCCCAGGTTTGATTCTTTTTCGTTGATGTTATACGCTTTCAGTGGAAGGGGAATATTTAAAGTTCGAAAGACGAGTTGCTAATTTTTTGATTTGATTGGAAGAAAATAATTTGTATGCCGCTGGTTGTGTGGTAGAACATTTATAGATGTAGTTAATTCAAACATTATTAACAGTTTCTCATAAATTTTAACCATATGCTTACTTGTTTGTGTCTCGTTAATTTTTGTTCTACTCATCATTCTGTTTTGTTTATGTGACAAAACAGAATGAGATCTTTTAAGTCTTAAAATTTGGATTGGATTTTGATATTATGATTTGAAATCTTATTGGAGCTTTCATTATTTATAATTTTAACCATGATTAATATCTTGTAATGCTGTTTACACCACAGCTGTGTAAATTGCAGAGCTCTTGGTTTTCGGTACATTTTTGTATTAGTAAATTTCTCTTTAAAATGGTTAGTTCATATGATTCAAACGACACATGTGATTTGATATACTGTTTTTCTACTGACATTTCACGATCTTACTCATTCGTAACTGAAGCATAGTCAACTGAAGTATAGTTATTAGACAGGATTTTCTGCTTTGTTGTATTTATTAGGCAAGGTTCATGATGTGGCATTTCCCATATTTTGCAGTTTTGTTAGGCGTGACTGTAAGTGTTGAATTAATTTTAAACTAGTATATTATTCTTCTATATGCTAACATTTTTGGTTCTGATTTAACAGCGACATGACTGCTGGCGATGATGCATTTCAAACATTTTTTAGTGATACTGGTGCTGGCAAGTATGTCCCTAGAGCCATCTTCCTTGATCTTGAACCTACCGTAATTGATGAAGTTAGAACTGGAACGTATCGTCAACTGTTTCATCCAGAACAACTCATCTCGGGAAAGGAAGACGCTGCCAATAACTTTGCTAGAGGACATTACACAGGTATCACAATCCTCCCTATCCTTTTTATTCTGGTAGTTTTGTTCTTGTATAAGCAATTATAGAATGATACAGTGCATTTCAGTTTTAGGTAAAATTTTGTTGTGATGCAACACCAATCATTGTCTCTGTCACTTGAATTTATTTATGATATCCAGGGTGTGCAAGTAATTTACAGTTAAAAATTAAAAGGTGACCTTTCACCTAAATGTAGCAAGCGGCATATAATTACTACTTTTAGAAATATGAAGCATTATTCAGATTGTTATCTGTGGTATGTCATTGTTACTTATTATTTGTTTGTAATTTACAGTGGGAAAAGATATTGTAGATTTGTGTCTAGACCGTGTTAGAAAATTAGCAGACAATTGCACTGGCCTGCAAGGTTTTCTGGTCTTCAGTGCCGTTGGTGGTGGCACTGGTTCCGGATTGGGATCTCTCCTGCTGGAACGTCTTTCTGTTGACTATGGCAAAAAATCGAAGCTTGGTTTTACAATCTACCCTTCACCACAGGTAACAAAGTGAAAATACAATATTGTTCTTTATGATCGATTTATTTTTCTCAATAGTTACTGATTTGTAATTTAGTTTTAGTTGTATAAAAAGCATATGTCGCATATAGCAAATAAAAACCAATTTTCCTTTCTTTGAATCGAATAGGAAATGGGACATGTTAATGAATCATAGTGCCTTTAGAATGAACGGACGAAATGAAAAGAGTTTAACTAAACTGAATTTTATTCATGGCTTAATGGTTTATGTTGTTCATGCATAACTGAAATGCAACAACATTGTACCCCCCTCCCCTCCCAAATGGATATGCAAATTCAAAATGGATGTGATGTGCTTACTAGGTATTTGCATGTAGATCTTAGATCTAGCAAAATATTTTGAGATGTTAATGGTTTATTTTTATTCCAAATTGCTTATGGACAGCCTTTTTCTTTCATCTGGTTTTGAAGCTGAATTCGTAATAGTTTAACCTTATATTTAGTGTATGCCTTTTCTGAAATCGAATAATCGGAATGGAACATCCACCCTTGAAATTGCTGGAAGACAGTGAGGTTGAT
>JASFAX010005260.1:0-36747 GCA_030737875.1 Allium sativum | reverse complement strand
TTTCTAATATTCATTTGAAATCTCTTTTCGATACGAACCCAATGGTTCCAGTTTCAGGAGAATCCGACGGTCGGATCTCCCGTAATGTCCATTCGAATTCAATGGTCGAAATCCACGAACTGCCGCGGCACGGCGCGTTCTATTCAGGCCATTATATATAATATATATAATATATATTTCGTCGATTTCCTTTTAAAACGTATTTTATAAATTGTTTTAAATTGTTTTCGAAACGATTTCAACTTCATATTCAATTTCGAATCAAAATTGAATATTCCACATCATCGATGTCCAAATGATAATATTTTCAAAACGTTATATTTTGAAATCACTTCCTTTTCTATATTCATTATAAAAACGAATATAATCGATATAAATATCGTTCACGTCAAAATGACGCATCTCTAATCAACACCGCTTTATATATTTAAATAACTTCGTTATTCTATTCAACAAATGAATATTTTCTTCTATTCAACACATGAATCTATATTTCTTTCAACACAAGAATATTCTCAACACATGAGTATCGTCAACACATGACTATTTTTATTATTTAATATATTTTATAAAAATTATGATAAAGATGTAAATTTTATTGTTAAAATATTTTACTCAGCACATGAATATTTTCAACACATGAATATATATTTCTTTCAACACATGAATATATATTTTATTCAACACCTGAATATTCTTTATTCTATTCAACACATGAATATATAGTTTATAATATTCTTTATTTTCCCAATTGGAATGAGGCCCAATCAATTACCATATAATGTTAATTATATGGATTCTATACAACACATGGATATAATAGCAACGATAAATAATCAACCTTCATCCAAAGTGCACCACACAACTGCATAAGCATTACATATAAATAATTAACGCTCATACAGTCTGTCAATCAAATGATCGACATACAACTAAATAATTGGGATTAGTGTACGCCAAATATCATCCCAACACCCGTGTGGGGTTTCAATCCACAAACACTGAATATTATTTGTGCAATTGGGCGACGTGTAAAATTTATCGTCCCAATCAATATCCTTCAAATAGGTGTACATAAACAAATCGACTGATTTGTAAATGAATATTTATTTATTTTCACATTAAAAATATATATTTTTAACGATAATTAATTTATTTCAACACATGAATGTTTTATTATCCATTTCACATCAACATCACAAACAAATTTCACAACACATCAAACAAGCATACAAGTCGTCCATGGTCTATAGACGATAGGTATCGGGTGCTGCTAAGATATTTTAACTAGAAAACAAGATTTAAAGTGAGAAGTTTTCACCGTCTAGCTAAACCAAATGCCACGACTCTTTATATGTAGGTAATCTTCGTCGTGCTCGCCTTTTGTCAATTTCATTGTCCGTAGCCACTACATATATAAAAATTACATTTTTATATTGTTGCTATGTATATAAAAATCACATTTTTATACGGCTACTATATAGAAAAAAAATTCTATTTTTACACCACTACTATATCGAAAAAAATTCTATTTTTACACCGCTACTGTATAGATAAAAATTCTATTTTTACACCGCTACTATATAGATAAAAATTCTATTTTTATAACGGTGTTCATATAATAAAGATCATATTTTTATCATGCTAACTTCATAATAAAAATTATATTTTTATATCGCTCTTTTTCTAATAAAGATTATATTTTTTACTTCGCTAAAAATCAAATCTTTACTTCATTAAAAATCAAACCTTTCTTTGCTAATATCATATATAAAAATCCGACCTTTCTTTGCTAATATCATATATAAAAATCCGACCTTTTCTATGTGATTAACTATATAAAAATCCGGCCTTTTCTTTGTGATTAACTATATAAAAATCCGACCTTTTCTATGATAAAAATCTCGCCTTTTCTATGATAAAAATCTTGCCTTTTCTATGATAAAAATCTCGCCTTTTCTGTGATAAAAATCTGATTTTTATACTCGCTAATATCCTATATAAAATTGATTTAAAAATAAAACTAAATCCAAATCCAAATAAAAACTGATTTTATAATACGCTTCATATAAATAAAAACTGAGATTTAACAAAATTAAAGCTTACAGTACAAATTAGAAGAGGGGGGCACTGCTGCACCATCATCGGAATGGAGGAGGGTCAGAGGGGGAGGTCGCGGATGTCGAAGGGGTAAGACGCTGGCGATGGGCGATTTCGTTGGGGGGGGGGGGGCTGCATCGATTTAGAAGTGGGGGAGGAGGAAGCGGAGGAGATGGAGGAAGAGGGCCCTTGCCCTGACGGCGGCGCGCTGCTGGGAGGGGGGCGCGGCTCCTCCCCGTTCATCTTTCCCTTTTTTTATTTCTGTATCTCGATTGAATGAAGGGGGGGTAGGAGAGAGAGGGGTTATATAATAATTTATATTTAATTTAATTTTGTCTCTAAAAATGTAACTTTTTATTTCGAGCTCGAAATCAAACCCACCGACTGTCGTCCATAGCTAATTACCCCCATTCCGAACACAATGGGGTATGTATCGTAAGCTGATTCAATTGTTTCGATCATTTTTCGTCAAAATCAAAATATAACTCTATATATTAAATTTGAACGCACATTTCAATTTACCGGGGCCACATACTAACTAGAAAAATTCCCGAAAAATATTTTCTAACTTCGTATTGACGATATGGTTCTAACAAAACTAATTTCATCAAATTCTGAGACCGTTTGAAAAATGGCCATTTTCCAGTCGATTAAAATCAACTGAAACTGGTCAAACGCATTTTCCTTTGTCACGCTCACATATTGATTCGAAAAATTATGAATTTTGGAACCTAGCAATAACTTGTCATCCCGGATCCAACAAAAGTGGTTTCGTCGAAAACCGATGTCGTTTGCAAAATTCCTATTTTTAAGGGTCAGAATTCCATAGCGACTATTCTGAAATTTCAACTGGACATAACTTTTTATCCCCGCTATGAAATTTTAATTTTTCAGATTCGTTGAAAAGATATTCTCAATTAGATTCTAATATTTCATCGATTTCATTTTAAAACGTATTTTATAAATTGTTTTAAATTCGTTTTCGAAACGATTTCAACTTCATATTCAATTTCGAATCAAAATTGAATATTCCACATCATCGATGTACAAATGATAATATTTTCAAAACGTTATATTTTGAAATCACTTCCTTTTCTATATTCATTATAAAAACGAATATAATCGATATAAATATCGTTCACGTCAAAATGGCGCATCTCTAATCAATACGGCTTTATATATTTCAATAACTTCGTTATTCTATTTAACAAATGAATATTTTCTTCTATTCAACACATGAATCTATATTTCTTTCAACACATGAATATTCTCAACACATGAGTATCGTCAACACATGACTATTTTTATTATTTAATATATTTTATAAAAATTATGATAAAGATGTAAATTTTATTGTTAAAATATTTTACTCAACACATGAATATATATATTCTTTCAAAACATGAATATATATTTTATTCAACACCTGAATATTCTTTATTCTATTCAACACATGAATATATATTTTATTCAACACCTGAATATTCTTTATTCTATTCAACACATGAATATGTATTTTATAATATTCTTTATTTTCCCAATTGGAATGAGGCTCAATCAATTACCATATAATGTTAATTATATGGATTCTATACAACACATGTATATAATAGCAACGATAAATAATCAACCATCATCCAAAGTGCACCACACAACTGCATAAGCATTACATATAAATAATTAACGCTCATACAGTATGTCAATCATACGATCAACATACAACTAAATAATTGGGATTAGTGTACGCCAAATATCATCCCAACACCCGTGTGGGGTTTCAATCCACCAACACTGAATATTATTTGTGTAGTTGGGCGACATGTAAAATTTATCGTCCCAATCAATATCCTTCAAATAGGTGTACATAAACAAATCGTCTGATTTGTAAATGAATATTTATTTATTTTCATGTTAAAAATTATATTTTTAACGATAATTAATTTATTTCAACACATGAATGTTTTATTATCCATTTCACATCAACATCACAAACAAATTTCACAACACATCAAACAAGCATACAAGTCGTCCATGGTCTATGGACGACGGGTATCGGGTGCTGCTAAGATATTTTAATGAGAAAACAAGATTTAAAGTGAGAAGTTCTCACTGAATAACTAAACCAAACGCCATGACTCTTCATATGTAGGTAATCTTCCTCGTGCTCGCCTTTTGTCAATTTCATTATCCGTAGCCACTACATATATAAAAATCACATTTTTATATTGTTGCTATGTATATAAAAATCACATTTTTATACGGCTACTATATAGATAAAAATTATATTTTTACACCACTACTATATAGAAAAAAATTCTATTTTTACGCCGCTACTATATAGATAAAAATTCTATTTTTACACCGCTACTATATAGATAAAAATTCTATTTTTACACCGCTACTATATAGATAAAAATTCTATTTTTATAACGGTGTTCATATAATAAAGATCATAATTTTATCCTGCTAACTTCATAATAAAAATTATATTTTTATATCGCTCTTCTTCTAATAAAGATTATATTTTATACTTCGCTAATAATCAAATATTTACTTCATTAAAAATCCAACCTTTCTTTGCTAACATCATATATAAAAATCCGACCTTTCTTTGCTAATATCATATATAAAAATCCGACCTTTTCTATGTGATTAACTATATAAAAATCCGGCCTTTTCTATGTGATTAACTATATAAAAATCCGACCTTTTCTATGATAAAAATCTCGCCTTTTCTATGATAAAAATCTGATTTTTATACTCGCTAATATCCTATATAAAACTGATTTAAAAGTAAAACTAAATCCAAATAAAAACTGATTTTATAATATGCTTCATACAAATAAAAACTAAGATTTAACAAAATTGAAGCTTACAGTACAAATTAGAAGGGGGCTGCTGCACCATCATCGGAACGGAGGAGGGTCAGAGAGGGAGGTCGCAGGTGTCGGAGGGGTGAGGCGCTGGGCGGTTTCAGGGGGGGCTGCGTCGATTTAGAAGTGGGGGAGGAGGAAGCGGAGGAGATGGAGGAAGGGGGCCCTTGCCCTGGCGGCGGTGTGCTGCCGGTGGGGGGGGGGGGGTTCCTCCCCGTTCGTCTTTCCCTTTTTTTCTGTATCTCGATTGAATGAAGGGGGGTAGGAGAGAGTGGGGTTATATAATAATTTATTTTTAATTTGATTTTGTCTCTAAAAAGGTAACTTTTTATTTCGAGCTCGAAATCAAACCCACCAACTGTCGTCCATAGCTAATTACCCCCATTCCGAACACAATGGGATATGTATCATAAGCTGATTCAATCGTTTCGATCAGTTTTCATCAAAATCAATATATAACTCTATATATTGAATTTGAACGCACATTTCAATTTACCGGGGTCACATACTAACTAGAAAAATTCCCGAAAAATATTTTCTAACGTCGTATTGACGATACGGTTCTAACAAAACTAATTTCGTCAAATTCTGGGACCGTTTGAAAAATGGCCATTTTACAGTCGATTATAATCAACTGAAACTGGTCAAACGCGTTTTCCTTTGCCACGCTCACATATTGATTCGAAAAACAATGAATTTTGGAACCTAGCAATAACTTGACATCCCGGATCCAACAAAAGTAGTTTCATCGAAAACCGAGGTCGTTTGCAAAATTCCCATTTTTAAGGGCCAGAATTCCATAGCGACTATTCAGAAATTTCAACTGGACATAACTTTTTATCCCCGCTATGAAATTTCGATTTTTCGGATTCGTTGGAAAGATATTCTCAATTAGATTCTATTATTTTTTGTTTCGAAAAAATCCGGTTTATTTTGAATCCTGTGCATTCATTTGAACTTTGAAATGGAAATTTCAAACTACCGCGCCATTTTCAATTCCTTTTATATTTAAAAATAAATATTTATATTCTAACGACGATCTATATAAATATATACCTTCTAATTCTATTCGAAATCAATTTCTCGTCGTTAATATTTAAAATAATCCATTTTAAATATTCAAAATTCATCAAAATTGCCAAAATAAAAATTTTAAATTGGCTCACAATTTTCGGGTTGTTACAATTACTTTAGCCCCAAATATGAAAAAAAATCATTAACAAGTTTATGGATCTCAAAAGGTCTGTGCTGCAGACATTTTTATATTAGTTAAACAGTATGTAACATATTATAGCATATATTATATGTCCATACATTTTTCTAAACTCCAATCAAAAGTGAAAATTAAAAAATAAAAATAAAATGCTGCACTTTGACAATTAATAGAATAGGAGTTTATAAATGCAATAGAACAATTTTCTTGCTCGTCTTAGTGTACGGTCCAATAGCAATAAAATTGCAGCGGGGTGAAAACTTATGACACCATAACTTAAATGACAGTTAAGAGACTGTACCAAAAATATATTGAAAAATTAAAATGCCCATTTATACCTGATCGCATGGATTAAATTGCAATCGGTAACCACAGTTTAATGACTATTAACTTCACGATCTTTGTTAATTCTGATGCTACACTATGTTTCATACATTACAAAAGAAAACAAAAATTCTACAACTTGTAACACTAAACTATAATACGATAATTTGCAGCATAGACCAACCTTCTTCAAACATTATAAATTTAGTTAATTTTTACAAATGTTAGACAACTTAATTTAATTAATTTTTACATACTTGGTTAACTTGGATAATACTTGTAAACTTTGTTATTTATTATAAAACTGAGATATGGAACCATTTATGGAACCACCTTACAGTCCAAAATAGCTGTTACCAAAAAATATTCAACATTATTTTATGACTGCAGCATAATATCATAATCGAAACTTACCAAAAAATCTTCGAAAAGTAGCTCCTTATAATCGGATGGTATCTTTCCAAAAGTGGGCCAAAAATCAGCCAAACGTTTGTGAAATGAAGCGGTGATTCTCTTCGAAAGTTCACTAGAAGGATGCATCGAAAAAGTGCTGTATATAGTATTTATGTTATCATAATGGCAGTCAAAGAATATAAATAATTATTAATATAGCATAGTAAAACACGTACTTATCTTTTGTTTCTACCAATCAAAGTTCAATCCGACCTGATGTATTGATCGACTTTGCCGTTGGAATCGTTGTGCCTCCTTGTACATTTAGACAGTCATGCTCGTTCACAGTGTTATGTGAGGAAGAACGCAAAGGAGGAAGGGAAGGAGAAACAGCGTGGCTGGTTTGAGGAGTTGGTTGACATCTAGATTGAGGAGTATCTTCGCTTTGATGAGAAGCACTGTTGGAAGTTTGCCGTGGAGGAGCTGACGGCATAGGATTGGGCTGTGGAGGAGCTGACGGTGTATGATTGGGCTGTGGAGGAGCAGACAGCATAGGATTGGGCTGTGAAGGAGTTGACTGCATAGGATTGGGCTGCGGAGAAGCAGAATGTCGATTAGGCTGTGAAGGAATTGGTTGGGAAGGAGTTGGCTGTGAAGAAATATGCTGGGACGTAGTATTAAAGGATGGCTCGGCTATTGTAGGCTGAAATGGAAGAGTTCGTGCAATCGAACGATGTTGCAATGATGTTGCGTGATTATATTTGAATTTACTTTGAGGATATGGTTTGATAGTATGACTAGGCGGTAAAGTAGACTGAATAAGTGTAGGGTCACTGTGTCCCCGTCCCCGTCCCCGAATTTTTGTTTTTTCTTGTCCCAGTTCTTGGGAAGCATAGAAGTGTCCACGTGTAGCGCCAACCATATCTATAAATCATGCATGGTACTTCAATAGTTAGACTATCATAACACATCATTCTATTTTCGCAGAAAACAATTTTCATTCCTATTTTAGCAGCCAGATTAAAGAGGAATTTTTTCACTGTTTGAGCAGTTACAAAGTAAACATGGCTGAAAAAACATACGCTAATTTTAATAGACATAAAAATAAACATCTTCATATGCACAAAATTAAATCTTGCTGAGGATCAGCAAATCAAATCCCCAGTTTAAATTCTTTATGATTAACATATTTGTACAAATTCTAGTCCGATTTGTTAATGGATCCATTTTATAATCATGTACATTCCGTCAGCATATGATTTAAACATATGTATAATCAAAATAACCTGTGCAGACAGTTTGAATTTGTAGTCATGCGTAAAAGAAGTCGGTTAGCGATTAACAAATACTGAATATATGTGATATCTGACACACAACGATGTACTCCTTCCAACACATAGCACAATGCTGACATGTAGCTAAATATGTGACTTGTCGTAGCAAGCCCATTATGCATAACAAATCCTCGTATGAGTGTTATTCACGAGCAAGGATTAACCAAATAAACAACATAGTGACGTCCTATGGTACAGTGTTCTTTTGAATCAAACCCGCCTCTTAATTATACTACATAAACCAATTATGATTTCAGGACACCCTCCTTATTATATTGCCTTTTATGCACACCCTATTATATGCTGAGTTACAATATCCTAATGCTACAAATCTGTTATGTAGTTATTTATAGTACGGTATGAATATCATCTCTACAACAAAGAAAAAAAAAGAGGTATATAAATTGACTATTGGCTTCCATAAATATTTATTGTAGCAGTACCTTTGTTAATGGTAAGTACTCCGATTATTGGCTGCCAAAATTAGCTTCCATAAAGTGAATTCTAACTATAGAAACTGACTAATGCAGTCCCGACTGCATGTTGACAAGGCAAATTAACATTGCACTTGTTATTGTTGCAACTCGTACATTTTTCAAGCAAATTTACATTGACCATTAATGAACAAGGAATGCACGTCCACACTTCAAATAGATATAGGCAGTACTCAGATTGTATTTTTTTTGCAACGAGACAAATTCAATAGATGAACAAACTTTTTTAAAATAAACAATAGTTTTATAATAATAGATTGAGCCAAATTAACCGTTAAGAAGGCCACAGAGATGCTAATTGTAAGCTGTGTGACATCATTGTTCTAATGCACGATAGACAAATGAAAATTTTTCATGTCTTTAAACAATCTTAAGACCAATTTCATTTTAATCAATCACATGTTACACGACATAACAATTAATTAATTAACTATAAAACAATCAAATTAAAAATCACAAATTAAATACCGAACTCAATACCATGATGAATACCATCACTAACATGGACTTCGCTTTGAGAAGTACATGCAAACTGTTGTGCTGGTAGGTAGGCATTTCCACTGGTGATGAGCGTGGATTTATTGAGAAATGTTGAGTATAGCATGACTAAACTTGCTCTTTGATCAATAAAAATCAACAATTAAGTATAAATTAATGATTTCATCATATGACTCAATCCTAATATTTGCCAGCACAATCTAGCTACTTAATTTACATATCATATCTACTTAGACTAGCCGACAGATAATGCATGTTTATCGAGCAGTACCACCAATGCGGTAAAAATTAATGAGAAGATTAAATATTTAAAAAGAATTAATGTAGCAGTACCTTTGTTAATGAGTAATCCAAACTGTGATTTACCACCCTAATTCGGCCTGGTCCTATGATTAGGAGAAAGCAACTTAGTTGGAAGGGACAGAGATGTCGATGATTAACTGCAAATACCAAAAGTGAAAGTTTAGCTTGAGTTAGTAAGAACTCAAATTATTGGTCTACATTCCTGTAATAATGTAGATAAATATTTAAGATAGTAAAGCATCAGATTATTGGCTACCAAAAGTGAAAGTCCAGAAAATGCAAATACCAAAAGTGAAAGTTTAGCTTAAGTTTAATTCTCTTTTTTTTTTGCACAAGTTAATTTAGCACATGAAAACAAGAAAAAAAACAGGACAAACAATCTCAAGCTTCATTAACGTCTCATTCATTAACTTCCGAACATAAAATGCAGTTAGCATACACTAAAAATTCCAAAGAAGGTAAAAACAAAATGAAAATAAAATGGAACTTCGACTCTTTTTTGTAAAATAGAACGAAATGAAAAACATAATTGGATTAGTCATAGAAGATCATCGTCATTCTTCATTAACATCTAGTTCTTCATTGACGGTGCTTTCATTTTCTCTTTCATAGTCTACCACTATGTTATTATCTTCTTCATCCGTATCAAATGCTTCTGTAACATGAACGCCATCAATAAGTGGTCCGAAATCAACTCCATTATCCACAACGAATTCATTGATTAGATCTAGGTCTTCTTGATAAGCTTGATCATCCA
The DNA here is from genome assembly GCA_030737875.1 of Allium sativum. Classification (NCBI taxonomy): domain Eukaryota; kingdom Viridiplantae; phylum Streptophyta; class Magnoliopsida; order Asparagales; family Amaryllidaceae; genus Allium; species Allium sativum. The sequence continues at coordinate 26,458 of JASFAX010005260.1, read as the reverse complement.
AAACATTTGTGTCAAACGTATACCTAGCTTTTGTTTTACATATAGCCCGCCAATCATTTTTCTTACTTCGATCCGATGGATATGTCACATAATAGACTTGAATTGCTTGTGTTGCCAACACAAAAGGACCATAGGCCTTATACTTGGATTTGTGATTTATTTCAATAAGATTGTACAAAGGATGCACGTTGATTCCAATTTTAGGTGTATTGTCAAACCAATGATATTTGAATAGGAAAGTTGTCTGCTCTGGATCGATAGAGTATGTCACCTCATAAATTTCTTTTAAAATACCATAATAGTCTTGCATATGCACTTCCGGGTCATTGCTACCTTGAACACATACACCACTTATAAATTGACTTTCCATAACCATACTCTTCTGTTTGAAATTTATACCCATTAACGAAAAAAGTTTTGCATTTTCTCACTTCTTTTTAAGGCCCAAATGCTAAAAAAATTAATCTTTTATCCCTCACATTATTAATAGGGTCACATATCTGTTAATAAAATAAGTATAAATTAATATGTATCTAAATGAATGTAATGCATGTCTAATTAAATGCTAGATGGAATTTTATTATGTTAATCTTACATAATTGAGAAACCAATCACTAAATTGGATGCAAGTGGAATATCAGGATTCACTTCCCCAAAAATACCGCAAGAGCATCAAAATATGTGAGAAGGTTATATTTTGAAAGAAAAATCATGAAATTATATTTAAATTTACCTTATAAAAGATTCTACTTCTTTGCAGTTAAGATGTACGTAATTTCGGGCAGCACGGTACTCCTCATCGTTCAACCAATGTTTTTTTCAACCACCATAAGGGCGCCCTTCTTTTTTAAATATGGATAATGAGAAATAATTGGAAAATTCTTCTATGTTAGGATCATTACGCGAAGAGTTGTTATTTTTTTTTACATGATCCTCAAAATAATGAGAAAAGAGTGTGGCCGCTTCTTCCATGATGTAGGCATTACAAATTGATCCTTCCACACATGCTTTATTAGTTACTTTTTTCTTCAAGTGCCTTATGTACCTAATGTAATATGTATAAGAGAACTTGAAAATTTATAATATATATGTGTGTGTGTAAATATATATATATATATATATATATATATATATATATATATATATATCGAATGATATGAATTTATAAACAACCTTTCGAACGGATACATCCATCCATATTGAAAAAGTCCTCGCATTCTGGCTTCAAAAGGAAGATGTATAGAAAGATGCTCCATTACATTAAATAAACCTGGAGGAAATATTCTCTCCAACTTGCATATTAATTATGGTATGATCTTCTCAAGCTTACCAATTCGTTCCAATGTTAGCGTTGTTGTGCACAACTCTTTGTAAAAGAGACTAAGCTCCGTTATAACACACCAAACTTTATGGGGAAGGAGCTCCTTGAAAGCAATTGGAAAAAGGTTCTCCAAAAATAAATGATAATCATGAGTTTTCATTCCATTCATTCTCAAACTATTTAAATCAACACATCTACGTAAATTTGAAGCAATACCATTGGGAAATCGTAAGGTTTCAATCCACTTCAACAGAATTCTACAACTTTCTCGACTTAGCTCGTAACATGCTTTAGGTTTAAAATTACTATTTTCTTCATTCAGCTCAAGTTCGGGATGTTTGTAGTAAAGTCGAATATCACGTCTTGATCTCAAATCGTCTTTAGTTTTACCTTTCACATTGAGAACCATATTGAATACATTTTCAAAAACATTTTTTTCATTATGCATAACATCGATATTATGACGAAGTAGCAAATTTCTCCAATATGGCAACTCCCAAAATATGCTTTGTTTGCACCAATTATGACTCAAACTTTTTCCTTCAATTGTGAAATTTAATCCATTTGGATTATTGTATATTTTTGGAAAGTTTTGCACACGGTCATAAATTTCTTCACTAGAACACATAGGTGGTGCTTCAACGGTTACTATTATGTTTCTTCGAAATCCTTCTTGTTTTGTCTACATGTATGATCAAAGTCTAGAAAACAACGATGGCAATCAAACCAAGACATTTTTCCTCCATTTGTTAAACGAAACGACGATGTCCACTTCATGCAATATGGACACGCTAATCTACCAGCCGTACTCCAACCAGAGAGCATATCGTATGCTGGAAAATCACTAATAGTCCATAATAAAGATGCACGCATGATAAATTTATTCTTCTTTGACACATCGTAAGTAAGAACTCCATCATTCCAAAGGAGATTCAGCTCATCAATTAGCGGTTGCAAATATACATCTATGCCTTGTTTAGGATCTTTAGGCCTACGAATGATTAGAGTTAAAAACATGTAAGGATTTTTCATACACATCCAAGGTGGCAAATTATACGGTGTCAGAATAACTGGCCATGAAGAATATTGTTTTCCAAATTGGTCAAATGGTGCAAATCCATCTGTACATAAGCCTAATCTGACATTACGTGCCTCTTTTGCAAAGTCAGGATATGTTCTATCAAAATGTTTCCACGCTTCTCCATCTGATGGATGACATAACAATCCCTCATTATAATTTCGAACGGCATGCCAACTCATGTGAGATGCAGTTGCCATAGATGCATACATCCTTTGTAACCTAGGAACAAGCGGTAAGTAATGCAACCTTGTGTATGGAACATCTTTTGTTTTATTTTTCTTTCCCTTGTATCTTTCGGCCGAACAATATTTGCAACTTCTAAGCTCCTTGTCATTTTTCCAAAACAGCATACAACCATTTCGACATGTATCTATTTTATGATATGGTAATCCAAATGCAGTTACCAACTTCTTCATCTTATAATAACTGTTGCCCAAGACATTATCAGAAGGCAACATCTCCTTACAAGCTTTAAGATACTCATCGAATTCGTTTTCTGAACTATTATATTTTGCTTTAATTGCAATATATCTTGCAGTTGCAAATAATTCTGTATGAGTTTCACAACCATTCCACAAAGGTCGATTCGCAGTGTGTAATAAATCAAAAAATTTCTTCGCTTCTGCATTAGGAGGTTCTTCCACATCTAAACCTCTCTCTGACACATTGTGGAGGAGTGGGCCTGCGGCATCATAAACCATGGCTTCCATCCTATTTTCTTGGTTATATCTCTCATCATGATCAAAAATATTAATCTCATTGTCATTAGTGCTATACAGGTAAATTCTCCGTGAAACGTCCACAACTCATAATCAAGTATAAAACCATATTTGCACAAATGACATTTGACGGTATCACCATCCCAAAGAGCTTCATTTTTACATTTTTTGCAAGGACTTCTAATTTCTTGATCTCCAAACTCTCTAGAAGCAAAATTTACAAAAACATCAATACCCTTGAAAAAAATCCTCCAATATTACACCTTGCCCATCTTTTCGCTTGTACATCCAAGTACGATCCTTCATATAATCCATTCCAACTGCATTGCGCAGTGTTGTAAAAATATCTAATATGCTTCTTTATGAATAAATAAATCCAAGTACTATACATTTACTCATCTGATTATAACTTTTTTAAGGATAAAATAAATCATCTTGTAAAATGATAGTGTGGTACTGTATCAACAATAATGCCTCCTTCGTGTATCAAATAGCGTGTTTAACCATCTTGTAAAATGACATAGTGTGGTACTGTAATTATCTAAAATAAACATAACAAGAAAAAGGGGTGTAGAAAATTTGATTCAGAAAATAAACGCATATGCGATTAAATGGCTTTAACATTAACAACCAGTAAGACTTAACCCACTAGTCCACTGGCTAACAAGAACCAACTAAAAAAATAATGCATCATAAGCCACAAGGCAAATCTGCTTACAGCTACAACATGAAGCCTAAAACAATTTGCAGTAGCAATATATCTGAATATTTTTCATCAGACCTAAGCAATAAGTGGAAGCTAAACTGCCCACCTATCATGCCGGCTACTATTGCATGTAACTAGTTTGGAAATGGTGCAAACACAAAAGATGAATTATTGTTTAATTCGGTAAAATTGAATGTCCAACCAAACTTAATTTGGTTATTTTGTTTTGTTTTCATGTTATATGTTTTAGCTCAATCTGAGAAACATAATGGATGTGAACATGGGTTTTCGTACAACATTTATCTTTTAATATCCATGTCATGCAGTAATCAAAATGCCACATTCTACAAGAAGAATGTAAAACATATAAAAAAATTACAAGAATAATGTAAAATAAAAAAGAAATCGCAAAAAAAAAACTAGGGTTAGAGGTGAATGATAGGATCAATTAGGGGTTACTTTAAGTTAAACCCACAATATCACACACAAGACAATCAATCAACACACCATTCAAATAAAAAAGATATGATGAAAGTAAAATAGCAAGACACAAGATTTTATACATGGAAAACCTCTTCGATGTGAAGAGTAAAAACCACGAGACCTCTTAAGGAGTTTACCCTCTTCTCTTATTGATAAACCAAAAAAAGGGAAAACAACCCCAAAATGTTTACAAAAGATTCGCTTCTAATCAACGGAATCCAAAAACAATAAGAGATGAAAAAGGTGTAAGAGAACACCCTACGTGTGCACTTCAGGCCAGCGGTGAATCGAGCCAGAATAAAACTCAATCTTGAAGACCAAAACACCTTTAAGAAGATGATAAATGACCAAAAACTGCTGCTGCCTTATGTGACCAGATCTGGTTATATTAACCCTCTTTTCTTTTAATGTGCATACCAAAAATGCGAGTAATCTCCCAAATGTCTTTCTTGAAAAGAAAAGATAATGTTGCACAAAAAGGCATGCTCGCACAACAAATCTGGGAAAAAGACAAAACCAATAAATCTCACCCACAAATTAAGCATGGCCTGCATAAAAAAGATATGCCAAATATGCCTGCATAAAATTATGCCAAATATGCCTACATAAAATTATGCCAAATATGCCTGCATAAAATTATGCCAAATATGGGCTGGAATACCCAATAATCTCCCCCTCCAGCCCAACTTGGGGAAGATGTGCATGCTTCAATCATCATTTGAAACTCATTCCCACAAGCTTGCTACAAATATCAAGCTTGTTTCCTGGAACCACTTTAGTCAACATATCTGCACCATTATTGTTTGTATGAATTTTCTTTAACTTGAGCATATTTTCTTCAATCACATTTGTTAACCAATGATACCGAACATCAATATGCTTAGTGCGTGCATGATACATGGAATTCTTGCTCAAATCCATAGCACTCTGACTGTCACATAATACTATATACTCTTCTTGTTGCAAACCCAACTCTTGAAGGAACCTCTTCAACCAAAGCATCTCTTTACTTGCTTCCACAACTGCTATATACTCTGCCTCGGTTGTAGATAAAGCCACACACTTTTGTAACTTGGATTGCCAAGAAATGGCTCCCCCTGAAAATGTGAACACATAACCTGAGGTAGATTTTCTACTATCAATACCACCAGCCATGTCTGCATCTGTATACCCCTCAAGAACATGTTTGCTACCTCCAAAACATAAGCAAAATCTAGAAGTACCACGCAAATATCTGAAAATCCACTTTACTGCATCCCAGTGAACTTTACTAGGATTGGATAAGTATCTACTCACCAAACCAACATAATGTGCAATATCTGGCCTAGTGCACACCATAGCATACATCAATGAACCAACTGCAGATGAATAAGGAATAGAAGACATATTTGCTTTTTCCTTCTCCGTTGTTGGACAATCCCTCTTACTTAGCTTAAAATGAGATGCGAGTGGTGTACAAACTGGCTTAGCATGCTTCATATTGAACCTTTCAAGCACACGTTCAGTATATTTTTCTTGAGATAGCCACAACTTCCTAACTTTTCTGTCACAAACAATCTCCATGCCTAAGATTTGCTTTGCAGGACCCATGTCCTTCATGTCAAATGACTTGGACAAATCTTTCTTCAAGTTGCTAATCAATTCTAAGTTTTGTCCAACTACCAACATGTCATCCACATATAAAAGAAGAATAATGAAGATATCACCAGGAAACTTTCTAAAATACACACAAGGATCTGCAACTGTCCTCTTGTAACCATTGCTTGTCATAAATGAATCAAATTTGTGATACCACTACTTTTGTGCTTGCTTAAGTCCATAAAGACTCTTCTTCAACTTGCAAAAAAGTTTTTCTTTTCCCTTTTCTTCAAATCCTTCAGGTTGTTCCATGTAGATTTCTTCCTGCAAATCACCATGTAAAAATGCGGTTTTTACATCAAGTTGTTCCAATTCAAGGTCACAACTTGTTGTTAAACCCAAAATGGTTCTGATAGAAGTCATCTTGACAACTGGTGAAAAAATCTCATTAAAATCAATGCCTTTTTTCTGATTGCATCCTTTGACTACCAATCTAGATTTGCGCTTTACTATCTTCTCACCATCTTTCTTGTTCTTCAAAACCCATTTGTTTTTCAAAACTTTCTTGCCTTTTGGAAGTTTCACTAGCTCAAAAGTCTGATTCTTCATCAAAGAATCCATCTCCTCTTTCATAGCCTCAAGCCAAAGATTCTTGTCTCGACTAGACAACACTTCTTGGAAGCTCTCGGGCTCACCATCAGCTGTAACTAAGATATAATCTGTGCTTGGATATCTTGTAGATGGTTTATGTTCTCTGGTTGACCTTCTAACTTGAGCATCATCCACTTGTGGGGCAATTTGCTCCCCCTGCTCATAAGCCACTTCTCCATTTGGTTGAGCTTCATCATGAACATCATCAAAATGTGCACCATCAAGTTGTGCATCATCAACACCTTCATGTGTTGCATCGAGATCAGCCTGTATTGGCTGTTCAACAAAACCATGAGTAGGGGACAAAGAAACATCAGTAGTATCAATAAAAAAATCTGGGCTAGTATGATACCTTGCACTCAAAAGTTCTGCACCTTTTTCATGCTCAAAGAACACTACATCTCTGCTTCTTACTACCTTTCCTTTTTCTGGATCATATAGCCTGAACCCATACTCTTCATCACCATAGCCAACAAAAACACATGGATTAGTCTTGGAATCCAGCTTTGATCTTTGGTCTTTTGGTACATGCATGTATGCCTTGCATCCAAATACTCTAAGATGTGTATATACAGGATCACATCCCTTCCATGCTCTCTCTGGAATGTCAAACCCCAATGGAATAGATGGAGAAAGGTTGATCAGATAAACTGCTGTATTCACTGCTTCAGCCCAAAATGACTTTGGTAAATCAGACATCTTCAACATGCATCGCACCTTCTCCACAATGGTTCTATTCATTCTCTCAGCTACACCATTGTGTTGGGAAGTGCCTGGAACTGTCTTCACATGTCGAATACCATATTGCGCACAATAATTCTTGAACTCATGTGAAGTATACTCTCCACTATTATCTGAACGAAGGCACTTCAACTTGCTTTCTGTCTCCCTTTCCACCATAACATGAAACTTCTAAAAAGTTTCAAACACTTGGCTTTTGGTGTTCAAAATGTAAATCCATGTCTTTCTAGTAGCATCATCAATAAAAGTGACAAAATATTTGTTGCCACTATTGGATTCAACCTCAATAGGACCACATACATCCGAATGTACAAGCTCCAACTTAGCCTGCTTTCTTGTAGATTTTCTAGCAAAAGAAGCTCTATGTTGTTTTCCTGCTAAGCAATGATCACAGGGGTTAAGAGAAATTGTAGTATTGACAGGAATAAGAGATTTACCTGCTAAACATTTCAAACCCTTTTCACTCATGTGTCCCAATCTTCGATGCCACAAATTAGGAGAATCTTTTTCTTCCACTGCATTGAGCTCACCAAAACATACAGTCAAATATGTCTTGTACAAAGAACAACACAACTCGCCTATTGCAATTGTCATGGATCCCTTGGATAATTTCCACTTGCCACTCTCAAATATGTGACGAAAGCCTTCTTGATCAAGAATATGAGCTGAATGCAAATTAAGACACAAATCCGGAATATGGCGTACACCTTTCAATGTAAGCATGCATCCAACATTAGTCTTCACACGAATATCACCAATCGCAACTATGCTTGCTGAACTCTGGTTACCCATTTTGACACTGCCAAAATCACCTGCTTGATAATTCAAAAAATACTCTCTCTTAGGAACACAATGATATGAAGCACTTGTATCGACCAGCCACTCAGAATCTGTACTGCTAACATGATGACATTCACTAGTTGCGAAAATTAAAGTGACATCATCATCACTTTTAGAGGCTACTGCTGCAACATTTTTATCATCGCCTTCTTTCTGAAAATCATTCTTCTTCCCATGTTCTCTTTTCCAACAAAAGCAATATTTTTTAATATGGCCCGGCTTCTTGCAATAGTTTCATATGAAGTGATTCTTTCCATCACTAGACTTGGATCTTCCTCTTGAGTTATCACGCCCTTTGGGTCCTTTGCTCTTGCTTCTTCCTCTATTCTCCACAACAAGAGCTTGTGAATTGTCAACTCCAACCTCCTTTCTTCTAATTTCTTCATTAAACATGCTTTCTTTGATCACATCCAAAGATAGCACACCATCTGGAGCTGAATTACTGATGGTCACAACTAAAGTTTCCCAACTATCTGGCAAAGAACTGAATAAGAACAAAGCTTGCAATTCATCACCAAAAATGATCTCCATAGTTGTCAACTTTTTAATAATGTCTTGGAAATCACTAAGATGCTCAGAAACTGACTTTCCACCTTTCAACTTTAGATTAACACGCCTTTTAATCAATGAAGCTTTGTTATGGGCGGTTTTCCTCTCATACAAACCTTCTAATTTCTTCCACAAATCATATGGATCGGTCTCTTGTGACACATGGTTAAAAATGCTAATGTCAACCCATTGTCTAATGGTTCCTAAAGTTTTCCTTTTCAACTTTATCCATTCATTCTCTTCCATTTTATCGGGTTTAGAAGGTTTAGAGATAATACCACTCGAACTAGTGATGGTTTCAATTGGGTCATGTAAATCCTTGAAATATAACAAGTCTTCCATCATAGGTCTCCAAATAGAATAGTTGGTTGATGTCAACTTAATCATTGAGCTATGACTGCTCGACTCCATAGTGTGATAAATAACCTACCTCAAGCTCTGATACCAATTTGATAGGATCGATTAGGGGTTACTTCAAGCTACACCCACAATATCACACACAAGATAATCACTCAACACACCATTCAAATAAAAAAGATACGATGAAAGAAAAATAGCAAGACACAAGATTTTATACGTGGAAAATCTCTTCGATGTGAAGAGTAAAAACCACGAGACCTCTTAAGGAGTCTACCCTCTTCTCCTATTGATAAACCAAAAAAGGGGAAAACAGCCCCAAAATGTTTACAAAAGATTCGCTTCTAATCACCGAAATCCAAAAACAATAAGAGATGAAAAAGGTGTAAGAGAACACCCTATGTGTGCACTTCAGGCCAGCGGTGAATTGAGCCAGAATAAAACTCAATCTTGAAGACCAAAACACCTTGAAGAAGATGATAAATGACCAAAAACTGCTGCTGCCTTATGTGACCAGATCTGGTTATATTAACCCTCTTTTCTTTTAATGTGCATACCAAAAATGTGAGTAATCTCCCAAATGTCTTTCTTGAAAAGAATAGATATTGTTGCACAAAAAGGCATGCTTGCACAACAAATCGGGGAAAAAGACAAAAGCAATAAATCTCACCCACAAATTAAGCATGGCCTGCATAAAAAAGATATGCCAAATATGCCTGCATAAAATTATGCCAAATATGCCTGCATAAAATTATGCCAAATATGCCTGCATAAAATTATACCAAATATGGGCAGGAATACCCAACAGTGAATTACCAAAATTTAGTAACTGAACTCCGGAATCAATTCGATAGCTCACTACCGCAGTGCTACAAAACCCTCACTCGGAAATGGAGTTCGAAATCCCGACAAAAAAAAAGAGAATGCGAACTGGAATCAATTGGACATCTTTGTTGCCTTAATTGGTTTAGCTGAAGAATTTGATTTAGGGTTTAGGAAAGATAGAGTGGGAAACGTGAAAAAGTAACGGCAGAAATGAAAAGAGGAGAGGGAAACGAGAAACGTGGAGGGACGGATGAAATGAATACACCGATTGAAAATTAGGAGGGCATAATCAAAACGAGCACGACTGAATACAAAGCGGTTAAATGGACCAAATGAAAATCAAGCGTACTACTCTAAAAAAAAGTATTAATTTTAGAAAAAAAATCAAAGAAAAATGTATGGGGTACGGTTTATTTTTTAATAAAAAAAGCCAAATTTTTATTTTCGAGTACCATGCATCCGAACCCGCATCTCAGCGCAGTATCCCCGTATTTTGGTTTCGGAACTCAACTCAAAGACGGTATATTTTATCCACTCTCTTACATCCTGCGACTAACTGAGAAATAAGGTATCAAGCAGCAGTTGTTAGATTGTCAAACTCAACTCAAAGGCGATACATTTAAAAAATTATATTTTAAATTTTGATGTATTTCTAAGAAAAATTAAACGTTTATAAAAATAAATATTAAATATAATGGTCAGTTATAATTGTTAAATATATATTCTAAATAATGAACTTTCTTTTTAAGTATCAAAGATTGTTTATTAATCATTAATTATTAAAAAGTATTTACTACATATCAAATATTAAACATTAGTCTTAATTTTTAATAATTTTTTTGTAATTAATATTATTATTAATTAATGCAAATATTATTTATTACTCAATAATACTAATTATTTTATTATAATTATTGACTACATAAAAGTAAGTATCTAACAATAAAAAAAATTAATATCACATTGTAATTAATTATTAACTATTAAACATGTTGATAATTATAAAAATTAACACTAAAGCAACTTTTATAAAAATAACATAAATATCTCTTGCAAAAACATTGGAATTCTACTGCAAAATACCATCGAAAAAAATCCGTCGGTATTCCGTCTCCATTTCCAGCGGAAATTATTTGTTGGTAAATTGACACAAATTGCAGCGGATTAGTGAGGGATAGAGCAAGGCGACGGTGATAAATAAAAAGAAAAGAAAATTGGAAAACAAAGAAAATATCCCTCGTAAATCTCATGGTAATCCGTCACAGATTAGCGATGGATTATTCCGCTTCTAAAATCCGCTGCAAAATCAGTGTTTTCTTGTAGTGTCGCCTTCTTCTTCGTCTTCTTCCATCTTCCCTCATCCATATCAGAGGGCTTCTTCACATCTTCATCAATTGGACCATTGAGGCATGGAACATCCACAATTATAGGCTTCCAAATCCCCTCAATATTTACCGTAAAAAATAGTCATCCACGAAAGCAACATCATCTCCGACATCTACAATCTTCAATCCAAAATCACTCCAAGAAATGCGATGAGCTGAGCTCTGATACCAAACTGTTACGCAAAAATTGCTCTAATACCAAACTGTTGGGGTTTTGTGTGCAACAAAAGTTTGACAAAACGCCCGAAAATAGGATCTTTTTCACCCAATCGCTTGAAGATGAATTTGATTGAAAAATAAACAATAACAAAAAAATATATTGAAAATATGAGCACACGATATTCCATCCAACCACCCTCTTCATTGATTCACCAATAAAAATTGTTTACAATCGATCTCAACTATCGTTACAAACAATTACAACTTGAATCAATAACCTTATTGAGAAATATGCAAGGAATATCTAGATGGCTACAAATACTGTTAGACCAAAAGTGCGATGAAGAACGATGACAAACCCTTGGACAATCTGGAGGCACCAACTGCGTCTTTCAGCAGCAAATAGGAATAGCTACCCTCAACCCAAATTCCTACATCTTCCTCTCCAGGGCGCAAACCCATGGAGACACACAACCTCACCAGATATTCTCACATGGTTTCTTCTTCTGATTTTCATTGTCTAACCAATAAGGTTGCATATATATAGGAGAATAGAAAGCCTAGACAAATATCCAAGTTGCCCCTTCAAGATATCTCCAAAATATAACCATCCATTTCTTTCCTTCTATGATCAAATCAATCAATTAACCAATAAATCAATCAATCAATTAACCAATAAATCAATCAACCAATTAGTCAATTAATTAATCAATCATTTAATTGATTACATCCTCTTCATAAAATATTTGAATAAAAAAATTCAACAATGAGAAGTAGGAAAAAAACATAAAACTGTGCTTTAACCCTGTAAAATTGGAGGTTGGACCGCTGATTTGAAGGTTCGACCAGGGATCTTGCATGAATGAGGTCTTATTGAGTTCTACGCCGTGATGGTCCAAGTTTCAGGGTTATTCGAGGTCGGACCACAGCAGAGTCGGGTTATAAAAACTATGATTACACTGGATGAAATTAACTAGGGACTGACACTCACCAAATACTATTTCATTGTCATTGGAGGGTTGCTGGGCAATGTTCGTTGGCCTTGCCAACGATAAATTTCAAATGTGATAGTGTTATATCCAAAATTGTTTTTAAATATTAAATACCGACAACGTTAAATAAAGACGGATATCAAATTTTTGTCTTATATGTTAACTGTTGATAAATCTAGAAACATATGTAGAAAATTTTGATTGACAGTGAACCATGAAAATTAAATAAATATGATTATAACAAATAATTTCGCGCAGTTGATATCGTTGGTTGCATATAGTATAACCTATTAACTTAATATAATAAAAATTGCGTATCTTTCATTAAACTACAATAAACATAGTATAAAGTACAATCTTGAAAATAAACTTTATATGGGTCGAATGGGGATTCCTTCAAATAGACATTTGCATTCGTTTTTTCTAATATCAAATACTCATCTTTTCTTCGAAAAAGGATGTATATAAATTTTAATTTTTTTGGGAATTCACAAGTATATATGCAAATGTTTACACAGAAGGCCAGAATTAAACATGCGTACTATAAATAAAACAGAAGTCGAAAGAAAACCACCTGAACTAGTTTGTGTAAGCATAACATTGCTAATCTACTAAAGACCCATCATCAACCAGTGCAATTAAGGTTTTATAAGTTTGTGTGATGGTGGTGACGATGATGATACGACCATGAAGATAATAATAAGGACGATAATAAAATTAAATATAAAATAAAATAACAAAAACGAAATTAAAATCCAAATATATATATATATATATATGTATATATATATATATGTATGTATGTATAAAAAGATATAGGCAACCGAATTAAACATACAATAAGCTAATGAGGGCCCAATTAGTTGGCAGTTCATACCACAAGACTGAAGATCATGACTTTGGACCTCAAGATCTACATTTATAAGCATTAATGAACAAAGTTAGAAAAAATAAACAACATTGAAGAAGAATGGACACGTATATATTGAGTCTGCAAGTACTTGACAGAATATCCACTTTGAAACACTACAACAAATTGACCATATTACAACGGTGGAAAAAAGCTGTAAAAGACTTTTTACAACGGTGGAGCCACAGTCGTCTATTAAGAAGTTGTAATAAACTAAATTCTTTTACAACTTTTTTGCACTGTTGCGACACTATTGTGAAATGTATATTTTACAATTTTTTTCCACCATTGTAATAAACTTTATTACAACTGTTTATAACTGTTGTAATATATTTTATTAAAAGTATTATTTACAGTTGTAATATATCCACAAATTATATACATATTACTAATAAAAAATTCATTCCAGAACATATTATCTACAAGACTGAAGATATCAAACAAACTTAAAATATGAACCAAAATAATATATTAAAATTTTCAAACTCTCATCATTTTTTACATAATACATTGAATTTTATAAATCATACAGATGACACGGACACTACAGCATATCGATGACACAAACACTACAACATACCGATGACACGAACACTACAGCACAATAATGGAGCATGCGAGTCCATGATGTCCATCTCATGTAAAATGAGAAGGTACACATACCGATTACACGAACACTGCAGCCGGAAGCACCTGCAATTGATTTGATATTAGATCCTTGCTTTCCAATTAAGGTGCATTTTTGGGTAGCTCCTGCAAGTAGAAAGTGGTTGCTGAATGTCCATCAGCTCGCAACCTTGCTTCAACAGCTTACAGCGCTACATCGAGTCTGATTTATCTATCACAACAACAACTAAAGTACAAAGCAGTTGTTGAAACCTCAACATGAACCACCATCAGCCTCACCTGTAATAAATTTCAACCTGCACCCATGTTTAAACTCCATGCTTCAATTAAAGTACCAAGCGGTTACATATTCACGCTCTTTTTCATATCTGATCTCCACACAAGTCTTAGCAGCTTGTCTGATCTCGTTAAGCTTAGCTAATCGCATTTGAGCTTTAGTAAAAAGGCTTAGTCTGCAGTTAAAAAAGAAAGTCTGTATCAACGAATTTATTTAAGGACAACAATAATAATTCATGCCCCACAGTAGTACGTGTGTACCACCAAGGAGTACTACCAAAAATTAAGTTAGAAAGTAATAGGAGAGAATTGTTTAGCTAATATATTATACTAATAATCAGATAGGCTGCAGACAACTAGCACTGAGTTCATTATTTTAAATTTCGACAAAGAACCTCATAACCAAAGTCATAGAACAACTGACTAAGCAACAATATCTCAAAATTCTCAAACTGTCCTCTAGAATAACGGTTCCAAGTGAGAAAACATCCATTGCAAGATTAGTCTACAAGTCACTACATCTTTATTGAAAGGAATCAATTACAGGTTTAGACTACGAACACTTTCATATTGCACAATCATAAATACATGAAGTTTACCTTTTATGATTCCCCTCTCCCCTTCGGCTCATCCGCTGTTATCCAAATATGTCTAAATGGTGGAGCAAACAATGTAGGAAGCGAAGAAGTGTCAGCTCAATTCTTGCTGGCTCAACTAGAAAACCACGATGATAACAGGTGCTTGAGACAATGTTTGCTTGTATTCAGAAATAGCCGTTGTATTGGCCCAAGTTGCTTATGATCTAAGTGATTCCGATTTGTCAATCAAAGATCTTATTAGGGGATCTGAAACAGCCGAAAAGAAACTTATATCATCAATAAATATTAAAGGAAAAAAACAGCATATCATAAAATCTCCAAATTTTTCTAGGCTATAAGGCTCCACATAATCTAGAGAATATTTTGAAATACAGTCCTGAAAATCAGAAACAACAGTAACCATTCAAAGAGGTAATAAATGTTGAATATATTTAAACATAGCTAATCTAATACTATTTGTAGAATCAGAACAAAATCATCAGAGAAAAGTAACGTCGTCAGATTTCCAAAATAAAAACGAACCATTAGATTTCATCGAGCCAACAAGAAGAACAAAATTGCTCCTTTTGATGATTGCAATAACTATGTGAATCGCCCCTTTAGAAGTCTCAGTTACAGTAGTAAATCGACCATGATGAGGCGTCAATTCGAGATCGTGAAAGTTAGGGTTTCTTTGGGGCGGCTATTCAAGATCGAAAGAGTAGCGTTTTTTTTTTCAGTTGGGTCACGTGAGTATTTGGGTTGCGAAATTAAATTTGGCTTTCGTTGCGTAGAGGGAAAATGAAAATTTCAGTACATACTGAAGTGGGTTTGAAGGGCAAACGAAAATTTTAGTAAACAGTAAAAGCGGGCGAAACGAAAATTTAAGTATAATACAGTGAAAGTGGAGCAGGCGTGTTGGTAAACGGAACTTAAAAATACGTCGATATCAATGGTTTTATAAAAACAATATTCATTTAGACACAAAATGGATAAATAAAATCTTCTATTTATTAGTTTAAATTTACTACTATTATTATTTAGAATTAGTATTTTATTAATTATTACCTATTAAAAAGTAATTATCAATTATAAATTAAGAGTATTTGGTATTATTTAGTAATGTATTTTAATTACTGATTATTTTTATTATTTAACATTAATTTTCAACTTTGGTTAATATTTATTTTCAAACAATTATTATTTTTAATTATTAGCTATATTATTAATTGCTTATCATTATTTAATAGTAATTACTATTACTATTGTTAATTATTTAGTTACTATTATTTATATTGTAATTTAATTATAGTTACTTATGTATTATTACAATAGCAAATTAAAAAGGCTCTACTCGACATCCATTGCAACCGATAAACAAAAAATTGTAAAAATATGCATCTATTACAACTGGCAACAAAGAGTACTTGTAGTAGACACGTTTTACAACAGGAAAAATAAAAGAGTTGTTGAAAATTTATATTTTGATTATATTAATGTTTTATACAAACAATATTTTTGTTAAATATATAATTATTTATCATCTAATATTAATTATTTTATTAGTTATTATTATTTCTGTTATTTATCATTATTATTTAATACAGATTTTTAACTTTTACTTATTATTTATTATACATAATTATTAGACATTCATTATTAAAAATAAATTACTACTTATTAAATATTAAATATTTAATAATAATTAATAAATATTATTGCTTCTTAAGTTTATTATTAATTATTATGAAATATTAATATAATTAGTTATTAAATGTAGATATTATAAACATGAAGTTTGCAATAGGCATCTATTACAACTAATAAAATGAAAAGTTGTAAAAATATGTT
The DNA here is from genome assembly GCA_030737875.1 of Allium sativum. Lineage (NCBI taxonomy): Eukaryota > Viridiplantae > Streptophyta > Magnoliopsida > Asparagales > Amaryllidaceae > Allium > Allium sativum. Next base: position 9,829 of record JASFAX010005260.1, on the reverse strand, counting down.
TATTACAACTTTAGGGAGCTGACTGTTGTGAAAAACTTTTATTACAATTGTGTTTTTCCCACAGTTGTAAAATTAAATTTGTAATATGGTGTTTTTGTTGTAGTGAAAAGGAAAATTTCTACTAATAATTTGTAAAAAGTTTATTAGGTGATTGATAATTTTAATGTATGCTTTTAAAAAAATGAAGAAATTATAGCAATTTTTTTGATGAAAAGTATGCAAAGTTTGGAATTTAGAGAGAAAAACACATTTTAGTGCAAAAGTGGAATTCAGGGGCCCACTATCGTTTCCCCTTTTACGTTAAAATGTGTCATTCTCCCTAAATTCCAAACTTTGCATACTTTTCATCAAAAAAATTGTTAAGTTTGTCCTCCAGCCTATTTTGCACTTCTCTAAAACTACCAAAAAATCAAATAAAAATTCGATGATACTTTGTCATTACAATTTCATTCCAATATGTAATTGGAATTGCTAAAATGCTCTGGTGAATAAAATTCGACGACTGTGGGGTGTTTTTGACAACATAGCAATGACAATTGTTACCGACGAATATGTGATATCTATTAAATTTTAAAAGTGCAATTCCATGATTTTTCCAACAATATAATGACAACATAAGTGACATTGTTTTCCATTTTTTAAGCACTTTTACTTCTTTTTGTTCCCTTAATTGCAAATCACAATATAATAATATTTTGGTCATTTTGCAATGTCAAACATGAAATAATAACTTATATCCTAGTTTCTTGGGTCCTCTTGGTCATTGGACGCTCCTTTCCGAGTAGGTTTGTCAACCTGATGACAATTCTACCTTAGGGGAGTCTAGATAGCCTTGTGAAACGTCGATCTGTAACGTTTGTACATGTCATGTTTCTTCATCTGTATCGTCACCTGTGTTGCATGCGACTGGTCTTCGTTTTCGTTTTCTCCTATCTCTTCTCATTCGATTCCTCTTCTTAGTAAGGCTGAAATCGGGATCATTAACGATCGATTAGATCGCCTTGCCAGGAATAACTATTCTTGTCATTTGGAATCCTTATCGTGGGTCCCCAATTCTTCGTCGTACACCGTCGTCTCAACTACAAGACATCCTTCATGTTGCCTTATGGGGTATTCTTCCTGTCCTTCTCGTAGGAGAACGCATTCTATGACTCGTACTCCTCACATCATCCGCACTCACTCTCTAGAGCCATTTGAGTAGATTATTAGGTCTACTCACCGCACTCTTTATCGCTTTTAGCGGTTTTCTTTGTTTGCACCTATTGCTTTCTTATCTTGCTTTTTAAATAGCGAACTATTTATTTTGGAATATCAGCGGTATCAGAAACGATGCCTCTCTTTCTTGCGTTAAACGCATTGTCTTAAAACATTCTATCTTCTTGGTGGACCTTCAGGAACCATTCATGGAAACGGAAGTGCTTCCGGATATCGTCCTTTGCCTCAATTTCAAGGAAGGAATTTTCAATTTGTCCAACAAGATTTGGATTTTTTGGGTCAAAGACGGTTCTGCACGTCTTCCCTCCCCGTTTCTCTTCTCAACAATCTATGCCAAATGCGACCGGTTCAAGAGATTGGGTTTGTGGCAAGAAATCCTCTCCATTCCTGACCACGGGCATAATGCATCGTTTCTTGGGAGGGTTTTAATGTTGACTTGTGCTAAACCAAGAAACAGGGTGTATCCTCTATCAACCGAGTTGCCGTAGAGTATTTCATTTCCTTTATTATTCAATCTGGTTTGACTGAGGTCTCGTATGTGGGTCCGTCTTTCACTTGGTGTAACAATCGAGAAAGTCCCAACGGGATTCGTTCTTGTTTGGATTGAGTTTTCAAGTTAGAGGACTAGTTTGGTTTTCCTTTCTCTTGCTCATATGAAAATCTCCACTGCATAAACTCGAATCATGCTCTGATGATTATGAAGTGCATGTCGCTTTCTATATCTGGCCTTCTTTCCGTTTTTAGACTATGTGGTAGTCCCACCACTCCTTCATGACAATGGTGAACGACTCTTGGGCGTTGCCAACTTCTGCCAGTCCTATCTCTATTTTCTATCTTAAGCTTCTCACCTTAAAACCTGTTTGAAAACTTAAAACACTAAGGTTTTTAAGAATATTTTCGATAGATATCGCGAGTGAAAGAATATCTCATTCTAGCGGAATCTTTTTTGATGTCGGCCCATCGCCTCTCAGCAAGGAAGTATGGGTTAATACCAACTTTCCTTCAACTCTGAGATTAAAGTTGAGAATGCATTCCTTCTTCAGAAAGCTAGAATCAAATGGGTCATTAATGGTGACTCCAATTCGAAATTCGAATTCTACTAGTAGAAAGAAGAAGGATATCCTCGCTATCCGCAAGATCATTCTCCCTGATCTATCCTTGGCTTCGTTCCTTCAAAGGTCGAAGAAACTATCGTTATCCATTTTCGTCCTTTCTATAGGAATCTTCTATTAATTGGCTGGATTCTGTTCTTTTGTCCTTTTTCCCGCGCCGGGTATTTCTTTCGTAGGCATCTGGTCTGTCCTCCTTCCTTCTATGGAGGAAATTACGGTTTGTGTTTTCTCGCTAAGAAAGGACAGTGCGAGTGGTCCAAATGGTTACAACGGGGCCTTATGCCGATGTGCTTGGGAGGTCATTTATCTTGATTTCTATCTGAAATCCAATCTTTCTTCTATGGTGGTGTGATCCTTAAGGGATGAACGTCCACAAATCATGCCCTAATTCCTAAAATTGAGAACCCTCTCCCCTGCTCTGATTTTTGGCCAATTAGTCTCTGTAACTTCTCAAATAAGGTCATTTCCAAGATTTTGTCATCCTACGTCTTCACCATTCTAGATCGAGTTATTTCCTCTTCCTAGGAAGGATTTGTCAAGATCGTCTGATTATTGATAATATTTTTCTACCCAAGGAACTTATCTTTCAAATTGATCGAAGGATCCATGGATCCAACGTGGTGATTAAACGAGACACTGCTAAATCTTACGACCGGGTGTCATGCTTTTTCATCATTCGGGCTCTTAGATCCTCCGGTTTTCCAAAGCCCCTGATATATCTTATTTAGAGGCTTATTTTGAATTTCTAGTTTTCAGTTTTTATAAACGGAGCGACCAAAGGTTTATTCCCATCTAATTTTGGGGCTAAGATAGGGCGATCCCCTGTCCCCTATGCTTTTTGTTATCGCAGCTGAGACTCTTATCAGAGGCTTGCACTCTCTTACTAATTCTGGGCAGATGTATCCTTTTGGCATTTCGAGCGGTTTCCCAGCGATTTACTCTCTTTCTTTTGCTGATGACATCATTAATTTTAACAAGAATTGTCGCTCTATCCGACGACTACTGGATTTTATTCATCTTTATGAATGGTGTTCGAGGCAATTCATTAATGCATTGAAGAGTTATTTCGTTCCGGCCAAGTCTACCGAGATACGATCTCATCGATCGAGAGCCTATCGAGATTTTGACTTACTTCACTTCCTCTTACTTACCATGGTATTGGCTTTTACCGTGGCTACAAGCTGAACGCGATTTTCGATCCCTTACTGATAAAGCTAGGGGGAAATCTTTAGATGGAATTTGACTCTCATCTCTCAGGATCCCCATCCTTATGTGGGAAATCCTCCATGAAGAGATGCCACTAGAAGTGAATCTTATTAAGATTGGTATCCTAATTGTGTCCCATTATCGGTGTTGACTATCTTACTCGCTTGAGTCGATTCACATTTATTCTTAGCCCGTGAGTGTGCTTCCATGGTCTGATCCTTTTTCGAAGGGTTGTTTGGATGCCTCGGGCTCTGCCCTCTCTAAAGGACCTGCTTCATTCCTGGTGAGCTATGGGGCTTGGGAACGATCTTAGTTCGATCAGTTGTAGGATTATCTCTTGCCTCATCTGCGAGTACATTTCGTGTGCTACGAACAAGGCGGTTTTTGAGGAATCCTTTATGTTGTTGTCTTCCATCATTCGAAAGGTTTCCAATGATGTCTATTTTGCTTTCCGAGGGAGTCCTTTCAGGGGAAACCTCGGTCCAAACTTGCTATTTTTAGCTAGTTTTTTTTCCTCAGTGTTGTGATAATTTTTTTTTTTAGGTCCTTGCTTTGGGCTTTAGGGAGTGAAAGAGGGCTAGTGAGGTGGAGGTCACTTCCGCTGAAGATGGAATTGGTGATTCTGGTATTTTGAGAGTGCTTTGGTTGGCTTAGATGGAGAAATATGGATGCTTTCGAGAACAAAGTGACTTTGTGTTCAGTGCCTGGGGACGCGGAATTGTTTCCATCGGTTAGGCTGTGTTTGACCATTGGTGATTTGGTGATTTTCTTTGTTTGTTTCAGGCGACTTTTGGTTTGAGCTTAGTGGGCTTGTGTGGCTTATGTCTTTTGGTCCTAGGCTATATTTGTTTTCTTTCATTGTTGGTTATTTATTCCTGTTGTCGGTTGGTGTTGGCCGGTGTGTAATCTGTTTTATTTCACAGTCAGAATTGCTTTCTCTGCACTATTGTACTGTTTTTGTGATCCACCGGGAAAAGTGTTTTTTTTTTTCCTCCGTTCTTGGTATGTATTTCTATATTTAAAAAAAAAACTTATATCACATTCAAATACAATTATTTCGAATTTAACAAACTAATATCGCTATCAAACAATATATTGAGAATAACCAAATTATCTTAATATCACATATTTGACAAATCTCCATCATACGATAATATCATAATAAAAGAGTACATAAAAAAAATCTTAATACAACTATGTCTACATGCTGCATGTCCATCTCCATATTTCATATACATACGAAGTGGTAAATAGATGACATCAATTATCCCGACTTTAACCTATGTCACCATTTTGACTTGGATCAGATTCATCATTGAACTAGTGATGAAACATATCTCAATGCTCTTGGTGTGGAATTCAAAATAAATAAGAGGCTTTTGACATCAAGCTACCAAGAGAACTCAAATCCCCTTATCCAGTTCTTATATATTCCATTGTGCTCATTGAATTACAATCGCTCATTTCTTATATTTTACTTTTTAAAATTATTACTGATTATTACTTTAAATATTATTATTTAAGATGTTGTAATAAAGGATATTGTTACATCTGTTTAGGGCATAGTATTGTAATAGTCACTAAAATATTGGGAATTGTATTATCGACAACTGTTGTAGTGTTAGGAGAACGAGAATGTTATGTACTGATTGTTACTGGACAACCATTGAATGACTTATCCAAGAGGTTTTTGTTGGTTTCTGACAATGGTCAAATGGAAAATCCTGAAGTGATCAGGATATTATATAGTTCTCTTAAATTAAGAAAGTGTTGAATTTCTATATGGAAACCCCACTTTGAATATAGTTAATTCATTGTATTATATCTAATAGGAAACCTCAAACTTACAGGTGCCTTAAAATGAGTTTTCTTCCTATCCATAGTTCAAAAGGTATCTTTGGAGCAGCCTTACTAGTAGCTATGTTCAACAAAAATACAGCATTCCTTAAAGCATGCATCCATAATGATTTATGTAAAGATGAATTGCTTAACTTAATTCTTTTGGCACTGAGATAGACCATTGTAGAAGTTATAGGTGAATTGTTTTAAAAAAAAATGTTATTCGATCAATATTAGGCATATAAAGTCTAATATTTATAATATTTCTATTTTTTAAAGTCTCTTATTTTATTTAAATTTATAAGTTATTTAATATTTTATTTTGTTTATGTTTAGTACATATAAATGTACATATATGCATATATGTATGAGTGTGCATGTGTTACATGTTAATATGTGTAAGGTATAATATTTATATGTATAGATGTTAGGATTTACATATCAATGAACAAATATATGTATATACTTATACTAGCTACTAATACAATATATATATGTATTTACGTATACATATATAATATTATATATATATAGCATATACAATATATATACATATAATATATATATATATATATATATATATATATATATAATATTATATATATACACATGTTAATTTTATGTATGATGCCATTGTCACTAAAATGATGTTTGGATGACACTTAAGTAAAATGAAATAAGAGGCTATTTCAGAATGAAAAGAGAGCTTCTAGGCAAAAAAAAAATTCCTTGGAAAAGGAAGTTTGGAAGGTTTACTTACTTGAGACAATAACCTAACTGTTACTACCTTCGATAGGTCTGTATATGATTGTTAGGCTAGTCATGTTGTTTAAGTAGGGTTTTTATTTTTCCTTTTTTCGTTTTGGATCTATTTCTTTATTGTATCAGTATATTTCATTTACTGTTTTCTATAACAAAGAGGCAAGGGACCTGTCTGAAACCTTCTTAGCTTCCAAAAAAATTATTTTAGTAATTCTGTGAGATTAAAACTATTTTTTTTTGAAAAGGCAAGCATGAAATTTTTTATTCCTCAACGACAAAGTTACAATACATACATCAACTCCAATATATAATCACTACATATCCAATTCCTAAGAATTACCAAATACAATCTTCGAATTATTGACACTAAAAAACAAACTTACAATCAAGGAGCACTTAACTGCCATACAGCCTTCATCATTGCAGAGCAAATTTAACATCAACCATCGTGAAGGCTTATTGCCAAAAAGGCAAACCAACATTTAACCTGCAATACATAATACCAAACAATTGCCAAGAGCCATCTAATGGCATATATACCAGCACATAATACAAAGCAGTTAGTACTATTCACTACTGCCTCGACAAAAGTCCTTGGTGGTCAATGATGCTAACAAAATAAAAGTAGCAGTTTTGGTAGGATATAAGCATTGTCATTTAGCATTTAGGGAGAAAAAACCACACTAAAGGTAAAACCAGTAAGATTTTTGCAGAATAATAACATCATTACATTGAACTGATAAAACATGAGCATTTATTTGGAAAAAAAGGCTACTAGTATATAGTTTATAGAATATCGATGAAGATGATCAGCACTGTTGTGCTATATAGTGTAACACCCCACGTCCATAATGTCACTCACTAAGGAAATGCATTAACTTTCATGGAGTATTATAAGAGTATAGAACAGAATATCACAAGACAAATATATAAAATGATAATCAAGAAAATTCAAAATTTATTCATTGCAGCGGAAAAGCAAAACATGTCTGGTTACAACATTAAAACCATATACTAAAGCCAAGTACACGAATATCCATCTTGTACAAAATAATTATCAGAGTACATAAAAGTAAAACCATAATCCCACTCCAAATAGCCATAATGGAAAGGAGATAAAGCTGAGCATTACTTTCAACACTTCCAAGCACTTCAAGAAGAAAGAAATCTAAGTCAAGCTCCACTAGTCCCACCCTGAGGACCTGGGGGGGAGGAGGGAAAGAAAAGAGGCGAAACAAAAAGGGTCAGACATACGTCTGGCGAGTCTAGTGACTTTAACTATATAATCAGTCAAGTAACAGGATATGAGCATAAACTGGATATAAGAGATGTCTGTAACATAAGCAGATATAACAAGGTAAACAAGATGAACAAGATATAACGTTGATTGCGCTTCTAATCACTATAAGATAATTCTTATACCACATCAATACTAGTTCCATACTGAAAATTGATCCCTCTTACTAAACATAATAATAATAATAATAATAATAATAATAATAATAATAATGGTAGTTTCGTGTACTCCTAGCTACTGTCATAGGTACCTCCTGCTCCTATCTCCACTAGTTGTACCCACTACCCTCCTCATTCGATCGGCTCCCTAACTCGTAGATACCCGTGTTAATCCCACAATAGGGTGTATCACTCTCTAAAGTGGCAAGCCGATACTACTAAAAGACACGACTTATACCTACACGATGCAATAGCATCTTACCAACCAGCCTGGACCCACGCACGCACATGACTCCATTGGATTTGGACTGCCATCGCTATCTCTTTATTGACCTCTTACAATCAAACCAGTAAGCGTGTCCCGTCCTCGACCAAGTTCGAGCTCACATAGATACAAAATGGGTTACTAGTTGAAAATGGTCCACCCACTTGACACAAGCTTCCCTCCTTAACTTGGTCTCCACTAGGAATTCCCACTTAACCCCTCTTTATCCCCATGTCTAATCACATGTCTCATCTTGGTTAAGTGTTTTAATATGTTTTACATGCTACCCACTTTACCCTTTTATCATACCCGTGTCTTACCACATGTCTTATCTTGGTTAAGTGTTCATTAATTCATTATAACTGTAATCTTGCAAGACCTCCCACATTATATTGTCGTTTTGCAGTTGCTGGATATGCCGGGCAGTTCCGGGCAGGCTTATACAGCAATCCGAATCTAACCTCGTGTCTTTGCATTATTACGCATCTAATTTCTGCCTTTGACCTCTCACATTAGATTACCAAATTGCGGTTCCTGGATGTGCCGAGCGGTTCCTGGCAGTTTTATACCGCAATTCGAATCTAACCTCGTGTTTTAGGCATTCGTTATTACTTTCTTGATTCAAATCCCCATTTTAAATCTTGGATTAAAATATATTTCAATTACCCATAATTTCCAATCTAAATTATGTTTATAATTTTAATCCAAATCAGGCCTATAATTTTACGTATACACGTTATGCCAAATTACGCCCAAATTATCTTGCATTCATTGTTATTAACAATTTATGCCAAACCTCATGTATACAAATTATACCCAATCATGCCCAATCTAACTTATGTCAAATCTCATGTATATAATTTATACACAATTATGCTCAAATTGATTTATGCCAATAATCTCATTTTATTACAAATTTGTCCAAACTTTTCCCAAACGTTATTCGTACGCAAATCTCAACACAATATGTTAGGCTCGAAGTAGCTTAATCTCAAAAAAAAAAAAAAAAAAAAAAAAAAAAAGGAAAAGAAGAAGCGAAGATAATCATGTCTTCAAAACTAGCATAAAGAGGCATATGAAACATGAACTAGCATAGAACAATAAAATAGATCCAATTAGGCATATGACAACACTAATTTGGGTATGACTCTGAAAGATAAGAATCTACAAAACTTGATATGACTCGTCTTACTTACAGGTATGATCATTAAATTCAATTTACAATCCTATCACAATTACTTTTTAGTTATATGTGAAAGTAACATAGACTCACAACGACAGAAATAAGAAGAGAGAATAGATCTGAATTCCAATTTCTAAATTTGATTAGCTAAACCGTTGTTGTAGAATTTGATTCTTATCTTCCAATTTGAATACTCCTATTCTGATTTGCTTTGGCGGAGAAGAAGGGCTATACTAATTTAGATTTTGAGCAACATGGAGGCGCCATGGATGAATGATAATGAGATTACAGTTAGGTTTAGGGGTATTTTATAGATGCTCTAGGTGAATTAGGACCGTTAGATTAGATTAGAACCCATCTAGACCAAAAAGACACATCATCCAGCCAATCCCAGAAGGACACATCAGCCCTAGACCACCAAAACACATCTGGCAGATCTGGGCAGATGGGGGTCGACACCCCTACAGGGGGGTCGACACCTATGTCGACTTCCGTAGGGGGGTCGACACCCTAGAGCGGGGGATTTCCCGCTCGCCCAGATTTTACTGATTTTGATTTTTGAACTCGTTTTTTATTTTTAAATATTATTTTAATTTAAATTCTGCCAATTCTTGAGTTCTTCTAAGCTTCATAACTTCTTCATATTATATACGATTTACGCAAACTCGGACTCTATTCCAAGCAGAATTCCAAGACGAACGCAATGGCGCAACCCGTTTCCCTTAATTATTCTTATAAAAATTAAGTATTCTTTAATTATCCCTTATGTCATGTTTTAAAATTACGGGGTGT
>JASFAX010005259.1:0-36754 GCA_030737875.1 Allium sativum | reverse complement strand
GTAATGTATGGTTGTAGACGTCAATTAGTGATTCTGATGGATCTGACAATGTGGCATTCGAAGTGAATCTGATGTAATGATAAAGCGTAGCTTCTAGCCTCATCAACCAGTAAATGACAGAAATCGGGCAGGCAGCATGGCTAAGTCGGTCGCACCGAAGTAGGGTGTATAATCACCTATCTAGAGAATATTCATTTGTTTCTTAAATCTATCAATGTTGTCCCATATATATACGGGAACGGTTGCTGATCCCAACCGTTGGTGATGTACATTCGATACACTCAAGCGAAATGAGTGGTCGGTCATGTGTGGCTGAGTTACAAGATGTTCTTGTTGAACTCCAGTGTGTCGTTCCTAGAGTACACTGATCGGAAGGTGGTTCCATACCTTGTCATAGTTGGAAATCCAATATCCAATACGTGCTTTCGATTTTGATTGTATACTATATATGTAGAACGTGAGATGAAAGCGTTTCTGCTAGTTGATATCTATTTGTACATAGACATTATTATAATATCAAAAGGTTTTTGATATAAAGATATTTTGGATTCTCATAAGGGAAAAACCCGTTCCGTTCTGCGGCGTGGTCTTATGAGATATCGTTTATTTGTTCATATACCTGTTTAAACTGTTTTACTCATACCAGTCCATGTTGCGTGCTTGGGGCATGTGTCGCATGATAGGGGGTTCTCGCTTTTCGTTAGGTGGCGAACGGGAGAATCTTACCCCTACATGTCCCGAAAATGAGGGTTGGTTGTGAAGTCGAAAGGCTGGCCGTAAAATGTGGTGCTGGGGTACCAATGTAAGTCACGGTGGGGTATTACCCTGCTACTTTGGAGGATGGGGAGAGGATGGTTGCAAAGCCTACCGAAAATCCAGGTCGTTACAGTTGGTATCAGAGCTTAAGTTAAGATTTACCTTGGCTCTGTGGCGTGACTCGGTAGAGATAGGGTTAGTAATACCCTAGATTGAGTTTGAGTGTATATATACGAGTGCGTATTTGTATTTGATATAAAAATTTGTTTTATATTGTGGAGATTCATTGGCTGAGTTGTTTATGAGTTCTGGTCGATCAGTTTTATCCACTGTATCGGTAGGAGTAAATAGAATACGATGGACCGACACAGTATGGATATGTGATATATTATCATATATAGGATGTGTTGGTAGTGATTTTAATCAGATAAGATTATAACATGTGAAATGGTTATATATAACCAATCAGAATTCATATAAGTAAAGTATATGAAATAAGATGAATTAAATATGAATTTAAATCAGATTTGGAATTAAAATAAGGAAATTTTAAGTTCCTGGGAGATTTTGAAATGTTTTCAAAATGGAAGTATTTAGTAATGGTTTTGAAAATGATATAGTATTGAAATCACTTGGGTCACTGGAAAATAATTCCGATGATGACTGCGCAGTATCATCGGTGTGATTTTCGAGTTCTAAGTGGTGGATTACTACCAGAGATTTTGATTTGAATTGTTTTGAGAAAACAGGTTGTTTAGAAATTCAAAGGTTTTGAATTGGTATTACGATTTCAAATAAAACTGGGAATTTAAGTTCTAGAAATTAAAATTTAACTTATGAAGTTAATTCGAATGGGATGGTAAAAGTAAATAATAAACCAGAATTTAACTTGAGATGATAGGTTAAGAAAAACTGAAGTGATTAGAGAATAATCTGGATTTGGATTTGAAATGATAAGTTAAGAGTTTGGAATTTGAAACTCGAATTTGAAATTGAATTCGGCTTGAATAAGCGAATGGTTGTGTTAAGAATAACATGGTTGGAGTTTGATTGGAAATACATTGGTATATGCTGAATTGACAGCAGGTGAAAGGGATAAAGTTGATATACCCAACAAAAAGGTACAAGTTTATATTTGATATAAGCATGAGATTTATGAGCCAAATCGGCAAGCCGCTTGGCTGTTTGATTTTCTTTTGGGTTGTAGAAGGCCTAGAGAGGCGAGTTGTGATTTTACCGATAGGGCTGTACAAAGGAGGTTATGGCGAAAATTTTCGAAAGTTTAAAGTGTTAGAAAATTTTCAGAATTTTTGAAATTTTTAATTAGTCGGAAGGAATTAATATTTTAGTCAATATTAATTGGTTCAGTTGAAACCAGAAATAAGGAGTAAACAAATATTAGGAATTCCAATAGATAGGGTCGTCCTTTAACTTAGCAATTTCGAGGACGAAATTATTTTAAGTGGGGAAGAATGTAATGACCCGCATTTTCTGCGGTATATAATTTATTTATTTAATTATATAATTGGTGATTTAGAGAAGTTAATGATCGTTTAAGTAAATAATATTGAATATTTAATAAATAATTATAATATAATAATATATTATAATGTCGAAATAGTCGGAAATAGTGAAATTCACAATATCGTGTGAATTGAATAGCATACGAGATTTGGTGGAGTTTCGATTCGAAATATAATAACGATTATATTGAATCGACGACAGTTTGAACGTATAATTATATTATAATTAAAATCGAGCTCGAAATGGCGCTGCAGTTCGCTATTTGGCGATTTAAACTTCAACTGGATGTACAGGATTCGTTTTAAGTCGGATTTCTGTGAAACAAGAAACGTGTGGAGCTGGTGGAGTATATCTTTCTAGTGGAAGAGAAAAATCGGGATTTCATTGTGTAGATTTTGAGATATGTCCAAATCAAATTTTAAAATAGTCGCTATAGAATCGTTTATCGACCGTAACGGTTTATTCGATATAACTAGAGATCGGGTTTGAATTTAGACAAGGTTCTTTGGAGACATAACGATAAATTAATTTTTAGAATTTTATGGTAATTTTTAATTAATTTAATAAGCGACTTTTTATTTGAAGTATTTCGCACCCTGAAATCAAGATTTTGAAGTTTCAAAATATGGGTTCACCTACCGATATTATTGTATTTGTGGGACCATGGTACATCGCTTGGCACAATAGTGTTTTTATTTCAGTCCATAGCAACACGTACGTGAATGAAATTGTACGGAATGGGTGTACTAGAGTTTAAAGAGAAAAAGCATTAAAACATATACAAGGCCACGCACCCTTTCTTTCAGCCGTAGGAATTCTTTCTTCAACGAAAAACATGGATACAAATTCTCCACGACGTTTCATTCATTTCAACCATCCGTTTTCTCGGTCAATTTGAAGGCCACGTTTCAAAACATATCCCTATATAAATACCCTCCCAAACACTTAAACTAGGTTTCCTCTTCCAAGCTCTCGTAGCCGCCACTCAAAGCAAGGAAAAACGTGAATGCCACTTCTTTAAAAAAATCAAATAAAATTCAAATCAAACATCATAAATCACGGTAGGTATATACTCAAGATCGTGGTATTTTTCTCTTCGTTTTGGTACCAATTTTGTGCCGTTCGAACTTCATTTGGTCCGCTGTCCTCTTTGTACAACGAGCTAGGGTTTGCTGTAGGTTGGGGGTTGAGGCATCGTGTTCGAATTTGAGGCTCGATGTGTGGTTGTGGTGGATTTCCGCAGGTACTGGAGGATTTCTAGGGTATTCGGTTGGTGTTGAGGATGAGCGCTGTACTGGAGGTCGCGCCTATGCCTGAGGACCCATCGAAGAAGAAGATACCGAGGTTGGTCAAACGGGTATGAGGCAGAAGAGGGTCCGAAGTGGAAGATTGGTGAGAAGTGCGAGCTTAGTATTTGTTGGTGGGAGAAATGTATTCATGAAAAATGGAGACATGTGAAAATACAAAGGCCGTAGAATTGGGTTGTAAGGATCTGGGTTTGGACGGTGTGGTATTCACGTTGTAGGAGGTGGTGATAAGTCCTTACGTTGTTTAGTAAAGCAGGGTACTGGGTTGACGTTATGAGTGGCCAATGAATTTATCAACGGGCTGAAGTGTGGGATGGTAAGAGGTTGTCTGAACCTCGTTCTGCTGAACGCAACCAGGGTGGCCATCGAGTTGAAGTCGATGATGGCAGCTAGGCGCAGATAATGAATTGAAATATAGGATGGTAAGTGGGTGGTGCTAGTGGTTTAAAAATTGATGGAGTTTTGATGGGGACTTGCTGTTGCCCGTACGAAGTCATTTACTGGAGCAAGGAGGAGGTCATCACATATTAACTAATCAGACAGGGTTGGATCCGATGGAATCGTCGGGACCAGGCTACACAATGGAAGCAACATGAAGAGAGTTGGAGCTGGTCTGGACTTATGACAAAATAAATTGTCCAGCTGAATAAAGCGATGATTATCGTCATTGACGATGATCGTCCAAATGTGAGTAAAACTCACTAACTATGTGCAATTCATATATTTATAAATTGTACGTTATTTTTGACTGCTGTATATTGATTGTTAAACTGGACTGTTAAATAGATTTGATTAAAAACGTATATATATATATATAGTCATATATTATATCATTAGTCAAATATTGATTCTGTCCAGTAGAATATTTCATATTAAAATGAAATAGATATTTATATACTGTGTAACATCTGTGGATGCAGGGAGACAGGTTGGAGGAATCCGACTGGATTCCTCAACAGTTATTTTATTGTTTTTCATATATTTTGATATATGATGTGAAGTATAACCTGTTGTTGATTGTGTGTGTATGGACGATATTGAACATCGTGATTTGATATGATTGAATACCATAACATACCGAAATGTTGAAAAAGGGAATATTTTCAAAGTGATATTTGAAAATGAAATATTTATAAATGGGATATTTATAAATAAGAGATATTTATAAAGTGGAATATTTATAAATAAGGAATATTTATAAATTGGAATATTTATAAATAGGAGATATTTGAAAAGGAAATAAATTCAAAACATTTCTTTTTGAATGGAAAGGCCTGTGTGGCGAGTTTGGGGATTTTCCCGATGCTCCCGATACAAAGGAGGTTATGGCGAATTTTTCAGAGAATTTAAGGAGTTAGAATATTTGAAGAATAAATTTGAAAATGAAATATTTGTAAACCATTTGCAAATAGAATTGAAAGGAAACGTTATAAAAAGGAAATCATTTTTAAAGTGTAGAACCGTTATCTAAAAGTAAATCTTTTCAAATGAATAAAACGTTGTTAAAAAGGAAATCTTTATAAAGTGAATAAAGTAAATCGAATATGGTATTCGAAAGGAGAAATCGAATATGGTATTCGAAGTTAGTTAATCGAATATAGACATTCGAAAGGAGTTAATCGAATATGGTATTCGAAGTTAGTTAATCGAATATAGATATTCGAAAGTTAGTTAATCGAATATGGTATTCGAAGTTAGTTAATCGAATATGGTATTCGAAGTTAGTTAATCGAATATGGTATTCGAAGTTAGTTAATCGAATATGGTATTCGAAGTTAGTTAATCGAATATAGACATTCGAAGTTAGTTAATCGAATATGGTATTCGAAGTTAGTTAATCGAATATGGTATTCGAAAGTTAGTTAATCGAATATGTTATTCGAAAGGGGTTAGTCAAGTCGAGTTAGTCAAATAGAGTTAACCAGTTAGAGTTAATCAGTTAGAGTTAACCAGTTGGAGTTAATTAGTTAGAGTTTATCAGTTAGAGTTAACCAGTTGGAGTTAATTAGTTAGAGTTAATCGATTAGAGTTAAAACGAACTAGAGTTAATCAAATATAGTTATTTGAGACAGAGTAAGTCAAACATAGTATTCAGGGTAGTTGCCATCTTGTACGACTGCTAGCGTAATTCGCAGGGCTGTAAATAGCCTACGGCGGTCGAATGTTTCCTGAGGGAGTCAGGCGTAACCATTGTGATCGCTGCGATCTAGAGTCAAGCGAATGGAGTTTAATCGAATATTAGTTATTCGATAGGAGTTAATCGAGTTGATCGAGTTGAGAAATAAGTTAAGTTAAATAAGTTGAGCTGATCGGGTGGTTCGACCAAGTTAGTCGAGCCTAGTTAACCGAATCGAATTGGTCGAACCAAGTAAGTCGAGTTAGTCGAGTCAAGTTAAGTTAGTCGAGTTAAATAAATCGATGTTAGTTTCATCGAAAGGAGTTATCGATGTTAGTTTCATCGAAAGGAGTTATCGATGTTAGTTTCATCGAAAGGAGTTATCGATGTAAGTTTCATCGAAAGGAGTTATCGATGTTAGTTTCATCGAAGGGAGTTATCGATTATAGTTTAATCGTAGTGAGATTTTCAAATATGAGATATTTGAAAAGGAAGAGTTATCGAATATTAGTTATTCGAAGAGAGATTATCAAATATCGTTTATTCGAGGAGGAGTTAATTGAATATAGGTTATTCGAAGAAGAGTTAATCAAATAGAGATTTCTCGAAGAGAGTTAATCGGCAAATTCGATTTATATCGAATTCGGGAAAGTACTTATACTTTCCAGTGTTTAAATAGAGATTTATTTACTTATAAATAAATAAGTATTAGGTTAATTATTCGCTAATAAGAATAGAAGTTATAATTAAAGTTAGATAATTCGAAAGGAGGGATTATAACGTTATCGTTATAACCAATGTTTTAAATATAGAAGTGGATTAGTAAAATTGGATCCGAGAAAGGCGTAAAGAAGTTGTTAAAGATTAAAAGATAAAATTTGACCATTTCGAAGTTATAACGTTGTTCAGTTAAGGTCTGAGAGGTAATTATACCCCAACTTGAGTGACTTCCTTCTTAACTAAGAAATGGTAAGGTTTGATCGTAAAGGAGTTTTGGAAATGTTTTCCAAACGAGAATCAGAAATGTTTTCTGATAAAAGAAAATAAGAATTTAGAACATAGGGAAACAGGAGATAAGTAAATAAATGAACTAAAGAGATTAATGTTAAATGATGTTTGTTCGATATAATTTCCATCTGGAAATAATATCGTTGTTTGCACACTTGTTTTTCTTTGATAGTTAACTCACAGACTATCGAAGTTTGGACCATTTTAACGTTGTTAATATGGAGAGACCGGTTGGATTATTATCCAAAGAACCACTCTGTATTGGCATAAGTGTCGCGAATCATATATGCCAAAGATAATTGAAGACAGAGTAAAATGCAAGGGCTATCCTGTTTACAGAATAGTGCCTTCGGTTTGTCCAGTCCCAGGACAACTTGTATGGACGAAGGTTTGACAGAGTATATCCAATGAACCGCGTAAGTTGATCTGTTCAAACGTTTTCACGTTTGGTGGCGGAGGAATTCGTTTCTCTTAGCTGTATACCCGTGTTATTTTTGAATAAGTCAATTTGTGATTTGGCGGGTATGACGATGTGACATTTTAAGTAAATGAATATGGATGTCTGACAGAGTATTTCCAGAAAGGTCACGTACATTGATTTCTTCAACTATACCAAGAGTGGAAGCGGAGAAGGAAACTTCTTTTAGCTGACACGTAATGTATGGTTGTAGACGTCAATTAGTGATTCTGATGGATCTGACAATGTGGCATTCGAAGTGAATCTGATGTGATGATAAAGCGTAGCTTCTAGCCTCATCAACCAGTAAATGACAGAAATCGGGCTGGCAGCATGGCTAAGTCGGTCGCACCGAAGTAGGGTGTATAATCACCTATCTAGAGAATATTCATTTGTTTCTTAAATCTATCAATGTTGTCCCATATATATACGGGAACGGTTGCTGACCCCAACCGTTGGTGATGTACATTCGATACACTCAAGCGAAATGAGTGGTCGGTCATGTGTGGCTGAGTTACAAGATGTTCTCGTTGAACTCCAGTGTGTCGTTCCTAGAGTACACTGATCGGAAGGTGGTTCCATACCTTGTCATAGTTGGAAATCCATTATCCAATACGTGCTTTCGATTTTGATTGTATACTATATATGTAGAACATGAGATGAAAGCGTTTCTGCTAGTTGATATCTATTTGTACATAGACATTATTATAATATCAAAAGGTTTTTGATATAAAGATATTTTGGATTCTCATAAGGGTAAAACCCGTTCCGTTCTGCGGCGTGGTCTTATGAGATATCGTTTACTTGTTCATATACCTGTTTAAACTGTTTTACTCTCACCAGTCCCATGACTGACCCGGTGTTTATTTGTTTTGTTTTCCCTAAACTCTTGGGTGCCTAATTTTGTACGGGCAGTCAAGTAGTCAGGAATTTACAGATATACTGGAAGAGCGTGGAGCAGGAGGCTTCAAGATCATATAGCTATAGTTATTTCCGCTATGTTGTAAGTGATGTACTCTGATAAGTGCTATTGTATACATAACTGTTATATTTCAAAGTTATGTTACCTATTATATGTTATTCGTTCCGCTGTGAGGTTCGTGTTACTCTGATGTTGTGTTCTTCTTCTTCTTCTATTCTAAGTTTCTATCTTATCTTTCCTCACCCTCTAATTTCTTTCACTAATTACCAGGATTTTTCGATGTTTTGGTTATCGACGTCGAGCTTACGTCGATAACCAAAGTCGCCGAAAATCCGGGTCGTTACAGCGGGCGTCGCCATTTCAAATACTGCCCCACGCCCCTTGCGCTTCTGCTGGACAACGTTAATACCACTTTCATCATCGTTTCATCCCCTTTCCCCACTGCTGGGAGCGCTCTTATTGCCGAAAGTGCAAAATGTTTACTTAGCATAACGAGTTGATTTTATGCCCTTTTCTTTTGGTTTTTTCTTTAACCCAAGACTTAAAAAACAATTCTAAGAAATAGTGCTTTCATGTTTTTTCTTCTTTACATGGAGATATATGTTGTATATCCATCGCAAAGGTTATATATCAACAACCTCATAGATGACAAAAAATATTCAAACCATTTGAAAAGCCTCTTTAACCATATAAAAAGATGATAAGTTTCACACAACTAAAAAATTAACGATAAGATTAAAACTTAATAGCTCTCTTTTATAGCTACACCTGTCATGAAAATTTAAAATAATCCTATATTTGTTGCTTGATCAAAAATGGGGTTTTTCATCTTTTTCATCTAAGTCCCCTCTCAAACAAATTCAAATATCTTTATCACAAAAATCTCACAAATCGTTTAAAATTGATGGTGACTGTTTTCAAAAAGTTAGACATAGAAAGAAATCCAATCGGATTTTGTTTGACCCTGCCGTTAATCCATTTACCAAAATAGCTTCGTCTTCATAAAGAAAACTTGTTTCACCCAATATGAACCCTGCCATGAGATCTCATTCAAGAAACAACACTTGACAATCAAAGAAAATACCAGATGTTGTCTTTGAAAAGAGGAAATCTGCAATTTAATAGAAACTAAATGGAGTTGTGCAGTTATAGCCATGTGTTAACACATTTTTTTGGTAAAGCTGTCATACGTCAAGAATTTGTATAGCGACGTACTCAAGTGTCGAGAAAGCCATCAGAAAGCACAAACCAATTTGGTCGAAATCGCGACGTGTTCGGAAAAAGATGGAAAATGGCGTCGATTCGAAAAATCGTCGGACTTGGAAAAACTGACATAGTACATGATTGACTCGATCCAATCAGCTCAAAATGTTTGAGCGCGTCGGTCCGATCACATGGCAAAACCCATCATGGAAAAATATATGGATTTCGGCAAAATCATGTTTCGCGTACTCAAAAACGGCTGGTCATTATGGCACGATCACAAAAAATGGCTTGCGTGACTCACGACATGATCAAACTTGGTAAAATCGACATTTGACACAAAATAGTGTCGCGACTCAAAAACAATTGATCGACATGACACGATTATGAAAAATGGCTTGTGCGACTCATGGCGCAATCAAACTTGGTAAATCGACATTTTACAAAAAATAGTGTCGCGCACTAAAAAACAGTTGATCGACATGACACGATCTTGAAAAATGGCTTGTGTGACTCATGGTGTCAAAATTGGGCATTTGTCGGCTGATCGGCATGGGACGATTACGAAAAATGCCTTGCTCGACCAATGACATCAAAATCTGGCATTTTGCAAAAAATAGTGTCGTGCATTCTAAAACATCCGCTCTGCATGACATGATCATGAAAAATGGCTTGCGCGACTCACGACATTGAAATTTGGTAAATTTGCAAAAACTGAGTTGGTACGTGAAAAATGCCTTATCGGCATAAGAGAAACATGAAAAACCACGTGTAAAACCTTGGCTGATCACTCTGGAAAAATTCTTGGTCAATAATGCTTTTGTAAAAACGTTAACTCACTGATAGTAAGCAGGAATATGACAGATGACAAGCTTTCCATTCTGCGTTCTTTCTCTGATGAAATGAAGATCGATTTCAAAATGCTTTGTCCTTGAATGTTGAATTGGATTGAGAGAAAAAGAAACCGTACTCTTGTTGTCGCACTAGATGACATATTTTCGTGTTAAACTCAGCCCTAATTTCTCCATCATCGTTTCAATCCAAGATACTTCTGCAGTTTCACTTGCGAGAGCCCTATATTCGGCTTCTGTACTGGATCTAGATGTAGTATGTTGCTTCTTAGTGCACCAGGAAATTATGTTGTCTCCAAGGTAAACGCAGTATCCTAATACAAATCGTCTATCATCAACATCATTTGCCCAATCAGCATCGCTAAAGAACTGTAAGGAATAATGTTTCTCTGATTTTATAATTGTTCCTAAATGCTTTGTGTCTTGCAAATATGTTAGAACCCTTTTTAAAGCAACCCAATGTTCTGATAATGGATTTTGCATACACTGACTAAGCTTGTTGACACTATAACAAATATCTGGGCAAGTGATTGTTGCATATTGCAGTGCTCCTATTAAACTTCTGTACTGCTTTGCATTTGTGATGGCCTTCCATTTATGTTTAGATAAGCGTAGATTACTTATCATTGGTGTTGGTAGATGTTTGGCATATTGCATATTGGCCCTGTGCAAAATTTCAGAAATATATTTTTCCTGGGATAAAAACAAATTTTCCTTCACTGTGTTTGATAATTTGAATCCCAAGAAAATATTTTAAATCTCCTAAATCTTTTATAGAAAAATGTTGATCCAATAATTGTATGACTTTGCTTATCTCTTGATCATTATCTCCTGTGATTTACATATCATCCACATATACTAAAATAAAGATAGTTCCTTGCCTACTCCTTTTCATGTATAATGAGTTATCAGACTTGACTTGAATGAAACCTATATTTAACAATGTCATCTTGAGATTCTCATACCAAGCCCCAGAAGCTTGCTTGAGTCCATAGATTGCTTTATAAAGCCTGCAAACCCTTTTATGATCAGAATTGTATCCTTCAGGTTGTTGCATGTAGACTTCTTCAGTTAATTCTCCATTCAAAAAAGCATTGTTCACATCAAGTTGTTTTATATTCTACCCCTTACTTAAGGCAATAGTTAAAATTATCCTAATAGTAGTGGGTTTTATAACTGGAGAAAAGGTTTCATTGAAATCAAAACCAAATTGTTGTGCATAACCTTTAGCTACCGGTCTGGCTTTGTATTTGTCAATAGATCCATCGACCTTTCTTTTTATCTTATGTACCCATCTACAACCAATTACATTCTTGTGTGCCGGTGGTACAACAAGTTCCCAAGTTTTTTTTCTTATAAGAGCTTCATATTCTGTATCCATGGCTTTTTTCCAATTTCTTGACTTTAGTGCTTGAGTGAAATTAAGTGGTTCAGTTTCTGTGATGGCCATATTATAGACTTTTGGTTTAAAAATACCGCTTTTTGATCTAGTAGTCATGTGATGCCTGATTTGATATTGTTGTGCCTTTTGTGATTGTTGTTCCTGTTGTGATATCCTTGCACTGCTGTTGCTTTGCCTGTTGCCATCATCATCAGTGTTGTGCATGTTATTATCATCTTGACTTATTTCTGTGTCATCTGAATTTCTTTCTTCTAATCCATTTATGTGCATACTTGTTTCTCTTATATCCTCAGCTTGTGTGCCTCAATGTTCATTGTCTTTAATTGTTTCAAGAGTAACTAGTCTAAACTCCACAGTCTTGATAGATTCCACTCTATTATCTTTTTTGGAATTATGTCTATCTGCATAAGGAAATTTACTTTCATCAAATATCACATGTCTAGAGACATAAATTCTACCATTCTTGTCAAGACATTTATAACCTTTTTAATTTTGAGCATAGCCAATAAATGTGCATGGACTTGACCTCATACTTAATTTATGTTTATTATAATCTCTTAGACATGGAAAACATAGACAACCATATATTTTTAGAAACTTATATTCTGGTGTAACATTGTATATCTCTCATGTGGAGTTTTATTATCTAGGATCTTAGTGGGTAACATTTTAATAAGAAAAACTGAAGTAAAAAAGGCTTAATTCCAATACTTCATGGGCAATGAGCTTTGTGATAATAATGTTAAACCAATTTCAACAATGTGTCTGTGTTTTCTTTCAACCAAACCATTCTGCTTAAATGTGTGAGGACATGTTAATCTGTGTTTAATTCCTCTTTTAGCAAAATAATCAACCAAAGGTTTGAATTCTGCCCCACCATCTATTTGCAAAATTTTGACATTACAATTAAGTTGCTTTTCAACATGAGTTGTAAGCTGTATAACTGTGTTATAAGTTTTAGATTTATTTTTTAGCATATATATCCAAGTTTATCTCAAATAGGCATCTACAAAATAAAGATAGTACCTGTGCCCCTGATATGAATTTAGAGGAGCTGGCCCCCATAAATCTGCAGCTACCTGGTTTCAGAATTACTAAAAGGAAGCTTGTGACTCTTGCCAAGCTGACAATGTGTATATGTGTGTTTAACAGATGCATTTTTAAAAGCAATATTATTAATAGATAAAAAAGTTCTGACAGTTTCAAAATTCGGATGACCAAGTTTCATATGCCATAAAGTAATATTATATAAAACATTATTTCTATTACAATGCTTATTACTACTGCAATCATTATTACTACAAGCATCCACATTGTTGCACCAGAATTCACCACTTGAATTTCCAGTTTTCAAGTTGTTAAATCTGTAAAGTCCATTATGTAGACTACCTGTAGTAATATTTCATGACTTAGAATATCTTTTACTGAGCAAAATTTTGGATGAAATTCAAAATATACACAATTATCACTGGCAAATTTTGATACACTTAAAAGATTTTTATTTATGGTAGGAACCCTTAACATGTTATTTAGTTGAAGTTGTCTTTTACCAAAAATAGTTCCTTTACCAGTATGTGTTATATTTGCAGTCTCATCATTGCCCATATATAAATATTTCATACCTGAGTATTCTTTGCTACCAATGTTTAAATTCTAAAGATTATTTGTAATATGATGGGTTGCACCTGAGTGTGGATACCATTCCTCAAAGTTACCTTCATCATTCTTATCGGCATTATTACTGCTTTGACTGCTTTGAGAACTATTATCTAGATTGTACCTGAAGTAACATTTATTTTACATATGACCAAATTTTTGACATTTTACACGATTGTTATTATTCCATCGGCCTCTTCCACGACCTCTCTGAGACTGGAAACCCCCTCTTTGTGCTTGAAAACCTCCTCTTGTGATTGGAAACCTCTTGAATACTGACTTTCTTGTCTGTTTGAATTATTGTTGTAGTTGTTTCTTTGTTGATTACTTTTAGCTGTTGCATAGTTGATAGAAAAATCACCTTGTATGGTTATTCTTTGTTCAATCCTTCATGAGCAAGTAGAGAAGATCGAACAAACTGCAAGTCAGGTAATGTTTGCTGAGTTGCAATAAAAGTTATTAATGAATCGTATTCTTCATCAAGTCCACCAGTGATAAACAATATTTGTTCACTATCACTTATCTTATGCCCAACAACATTTGATCTATCACAGTTATTTTTAATTTTGTCTAAATATTCTTTCATACTCATGCCTTCTTTTCTGGAGTTTTGTAAATCCCTTATATACTGCATTATCCTAGCTAAAGACTGAGAACTAAAAATTTGCTCAATAGATGACCAAATTTCATGAGAATTGTTACATCCTACTATCTGTGATAACAAATCTGAACTTATAGAAGACATAAGTAATGGTGATAATAGATTATCCTTCTTTTGATATCTAACATAATCTGGATTTGAAACAGTACTACCATCTTGACTCAAAGTCATGACTGGTGGTATAGTTATGGTTCCATTGATGTATTCCAGCAGTCTATAACCTTTTGAGGAAACTACCACTTGATATTTCCATAATTTATAATTATCTTCATCAAGTGATGTGGTAATAATTTGACTTTTGGGTTTTATTAGGTTAGGCTGTTTAGTGGTGGATCGGTGCTAGTGTTAACCGTTGATGTAGACATAGCTTCATTACTATCCGCCATAATTGATCAGAAAAAATAAAACTGAGGAGAAAGAATAAAACTGAGAAGAAAGAATAAAATAAAACAACTCTTGGTTGATAGAAAGCCTATCGACAATTTGCTCTGATACCAAATTGAAGAATAGGATTGAAGAAAATAAGAAGAATATTGAGGAAGCAGAAGATTTTATTGATGAATATTATTTCTTATACAAGGAGTAATGTAACAAAGGTATGCTTATGTAGAGAAGCATTGTAACGGCTAATAGATAATTACAAAACATACTAAATATGATAAAACGTGTTTACACACTAACGGCTCTATTGTCTTCATTAAATATGATAAAACGTGTTCACACGCTAACGGCTCTATTGACTTCATTAAATATGATAAAACGTGTTCACACGCTAATGACTCTATTGTCTTCATAAAATATGATAAAACGTGTTCACACGCTAACGGCTCTATTGTCTTCATTATGGAAGATTCGGTAGGGATTCGAAATATGGCAAATGCCAAAGGAAAGTGGCAAAGCAACGTGGCATGATGAAAACACGCGCTGATCACCTGTTTTTGCTTGCCAGACATGCTTTTTCCATTATTTTCAGGGATTCACAATTGTCAAAGTGGCAAGTGTGTAAGGAAATTGGCAGATCACTTTTTTTTTTACTGTGTCAATCACATGTTTTTGCATGATCATGCGTTATCACCAGATTTTCTAGTTATCATGATTTTTCAACATAACTTTGGTATTTTGACTTCGATTTTGGGATGCGAATTTCGTACCCCTTAAGGATACGAAATTTGGTCGGACACACCCAAAACTCACCTACAAATACCCCTAAGCTTGACATTTAAATGGGTTTGCTCTCATCTGGTATTTTGGACTTCTTGGAGCTCTCAAGCATAATTAATGATAGCCACCTTCTTCTCCATGACCATTGGACGTGGCATGCACTACAAACAATATGAATAGTTGGGGAGTTTCATAAGAGCCCTTAATACTTGCAGGAGAGGCCAAACATGTTATTATTACACCTCGAAAACTATGAGAGGCAGATTAAAAAGGGACAGAAAAAATGCTGCCTCGAATAATATGCGGAGGCGTTTAATGTTTTAAATCCGCCGTTGTAGACAAGTCTATGATGACTTGTAAATGTCCGTGCAAGCATAAAATTCTACCTTAAATAGTTGTGCCCAATGTTCAAATAAAGGAAAATGCCTACAATGCCTTTCACAACATTTTATAATAAAGGCAAACAAAAGTACCTGCATAACTTTCCTTATTATATTACATCACGTGCACAATATTACCGCACATTTATATTTAACACCAAAGAAAGGCATGCACATTTCATGCAACAGCAGTAAAGATAAATTGAAACCTTAGCTCACAACCTGGACATTACTTACAATTATAATATGACAACTAAATTCAAAAATAGCGAAACGACAACAGTTATTCAACATAATAAACATGGCATTTCAAAAGTAACCACTGCAAAACTAAATTAAGAAGTGATAGGAATTAAAAAAGAGAATTCTTATATGGAACTGAAAAGGAGTATTGTCAGGTCAAAGAAATGTAAAACAATTTATGCAAAAAGAGAGTAACAAAAGATTGTACCACCTAAACTAGATACAACAACATCATACATGGACTAGAACATAGAGTTCTTATTGATACATGGAACCAAACTTGAAAAGAAAACATGCTACATATAGTGAACTTTGTAGACCAATTACTTATCTGGAGTAGAGCCTCGAACCATGAACTGAAAAAAATCCATATCATTAAGGGTCAAGGTAAAGTCCCTTGTAGGATGAGGCACTTGTGGGTATAACGACAAATGATATGGATGCGGATAATAGAGAGGTCCAAATTGTGGATAAGATAAATTTTGTTGGATTGGGAGTTGTTGAGAGGAAGCTTGTTGCTGATTGGTTGACTGATTCTGGGTTAGTGGTTGATGACTTGTGTTTAGGATCTCTTCTTGTGTTGACGACAGTTGTTCCGGTAGCGATAGAGGAATTGATGACAAGTTTTATGAAGATTGAATCATACGTCGCGGCTCTTCTATCTCCTTTCCTTACTTCTCATTAGTACTTTGTTGTTTGTCATACATTTCTTTTAGAAGCAAACATTCAGATTGTAGTAAAGCATAAGCGCGACCTTTGTACCTTCAACGGACTGCTGCCATCGGTTAAGTTTCTTGAACCCAAGGAACCATATATGGTGTTACTGCTTCTCCGTAACCACGTACTCTACCTTCAACCTCAAATCCTCTTATTGCTACGTATGTTTGTTGCCTTATTTCCGGCGTTTCATTGCCATTAATATCAACTAGTTCATTTAGCTTTTCTGATATAAGTGACAATAAAAAGTTTCATTAACATAAAAGTTAAATATTATATTCGTTGTCATGAAAATAATCTAGAACAAAAAATATACCAGCTGTCATAAGTTGATTAATTCATGTACAAAAATAGAGTCATATGTAGAGCTTCAGCTATATATTCGATTACGGTAAACAGCCTCAAGTATTTTGTAACTATCAGATTAGAAAATTTCGATGTTCATTTCTTTTCGTTCGCCCTACTAAACATGTTGTTTTTGAATTGCAGTAGAAAGGAACTTTTGTTTACATGGTCAAAACTAGGATCTAAACTACAAAAAATCAACTTCTGCAATCTTCTTTGGTATTATAAAAACTACAATGTTAATATTTTTTTGAGATAAACTGCAGACATGGTGTATTCAACAGTGTGGGTTGTGGTCACCTGTGGCATAGCAATGGAGGTTTCAAGCATGTTTTGATATATCTACTTATTTTACCAATATGTGTGTATTGTCAGTTAAACAGTGCCATGTCCGTTTTTTATTAACAAAAGGAGTGGCACATTAGTCAACAACATAACACATAGTTTGTTATAATATTGAGTGCTTCCTGCTGAAATGATATAAACCTATACATAAATGTTCGCAGCATTAAACAATAATCATTATAGAGATTTACCTAGTTGGTTGCCTACAGCTAAACTATACCATGACTAGGTTGAAAATGCAATGTTTATCTTTGTTTATCCTCTCCCCTAAAGATTGACTTCTATTTGAACTGCATTTTCTCGTTCTTAAACCACATCAAAAATGAAAAATTAAGAAGTATATTTGAAATTCTTTATTTTTCCCTTTCGTTGGAATCATATGCATATTTATTGATGTCATTGTCTATTTAGAATTGACTAATAATTCATTCTTATGGTTATATTGGCCTTGATTTACTGAATGACAATGAGAAAATTAATAAATGTTCCCGTTTATCATTACAAACTTAATTTGGTAATAGCTTATTTCATCCTCTTAAGGTTTGCTGCTTTTTCACCGTAAGACAGTAATTCTATTCAACTAGCAACGATATCATCTTCTAAATTGTATAGCTGAATACTGGTTTGATATGGTTTTATTTTGTGACGACCCCAAACCCCGTTCCATGGTGACAAGGGTAATCTTTGGAATATAACACATAAACAAATAACAATAGAACAGAAATAATTAAATACACCAGATAATGTACAATAGAATACACTGGATAAACATAATAATCACAGTTACACAGTATACAGAATCATACTCAGTACAAAATACAGTTCAGCTATACATAAATGTCTACAGCCGAAAACAAAACATAATATGTACAATAGGAGCTGAACATCATAAAAAGAGATAAATGATAGAATCCATCTTCAGCTCCAGCTATCCAGAAAGAGCCTGCTAAAACCTGAATACAAGGTTGCCCGTGTAGAAATAGGGGCACCCGAGTTTGCAAGTGAAACAAACTACGAGTCAGTCATGGAACTGGTATGAGAAATCTACTTAACATATTTTATAATATGGCCAATCACAGGATCACGCCACTTTCGTGGAATGGGTTTACTCCATTGGATTGCCAGTGCTTTAAAACAAGTAAATCTTTTAAACATCGCAATACTTTTTATAAAAATGAAGCCATTATAAGACTCAATTCCCATCACACAATGCAACACAAATAGGAGGATAGAGTTTTACCATATAATGGCCAAAATATGCTTGATACGAATAAAACAAAAGCATTTGATATTATTACTAGTGTTTATATGTTTCAAAAACAATTTCAATCATAAGTATCAATCATAGACGGCATTAATGCCCCATACCACTATGTCGCCATATATAGGTATACAATCAAAACCGTTCGATGTCGTATTTGGAAATTGGATTTTCGTCATGAACCATGGCAAGGGATCGTCCTTACCGCTTCGAGATGCTCTAGCCCGTGTCTCAGGACCCAGACACAAGTGGGCCCTTGGATCGTCAGGGCCGGTCCACTCGATGTGGATTAAAATTCCTGAACACTGCGTTTCCCCGCCCTATGGGGCGTCACTGGTCATATCCGACCACACCATCGGCTCCGAAGAGACCGAACTAACCGAGGCCTTGCTTTCCATCATCCACATAAGTAAAATACCCAGGCGTGCAAAACCCAAAGCACCACTCCTAGCTAGAAGGAAACGCATGTCCTCCCTGAAGTCCTCTCCTGTTTCTGGCTCATACCGGGGTGTGAGTCTTGCGAAACAACGCTAAACACAAAGCTAGCTATTCAAAGCGATGCTTTGATCATCAACCACAAAGCTCTGCTTTTCAACAAAAGCTTTAATCATCTGCCACTTAGGCATGCCACACAGGCAATTCACTCCATGCGACTGATTTCTATCGATATATAACCTCTGAGCGCATACAGTCTCAGAGAAGGGCGTTAAGCAAGAGAATAAATTCTCCGCCGCCAAACAGATATATATTTAATAGAGATCAATCAGCATAGAACAAAATCCAATGTCAGACACATAGTCCATTTACAAGTCCGTTCTGGGTCTGAACGAAACCGGAGGCACCATATACCTCGCACATCCGTACAATCAACAAGTACGTCCGGACGGCTACCACTTCAGCCCCTTTAAGGTAGCTACTCCTATCATGAGCATCAGTAGCACCCCTCCGTTTGACGTGAAGATCATCGGCCTTGCACCGTCTTCATATCTTCGACTTCTAATCGTCGATCAATTATTTGAAATGAGAATTAACTCGGCCTTTTCAAATAATTCACGTATATTTAGAATTTCAAATCAATTCATTTCAATGGTTAAATTATTTGACACCAATAATTCAATTAATTTATGTAGTTCTCACGTCAAACACATTCAACCATCAAATATCCAATAAACCGAGCAAATTCAGTTTATTTCCATTCCATAATGTTTATAATATTTTATCACGATTTACCGCTATTTTTATTCATTTAAAAATAGCCAATTTATATAAACGACGCTTCAGGCCATAACGCGGCCGTGGCTGTTTTTCTTCAGATTTGATTTACACATATATGAAAATCTAACCGTTGGATCTTCACAAATTTTATATTATTAGAAATATCTTTTCAAAACAAATCTAACGGTTCCAGTTTTGGGAAAATCCGACGGTCAGATCTCCAAGTACAATCGTTTGAAGTTACAATTCGAAATACGAACTGCAACATCGTTATTCGATCTATTTTAATTATATATATATATATATATAAATAAATAATCGATTCTGGCGCTGTTTTTCTTCAGATTTGAATTAAACATTCCAGACAATCCAACCGTTGGATCTTTACAAAGTTGGTGTCGCTGGAAAGATATTTCCAAAGCGAACCCAACGGTTTCGGTTTCGGGAAAATCCGATGGTCGGATCTCCTGCAATAATCGTTTGAAATCACGGTTTCAAAATACGAACTATAGCTTCGTTATTCGATATATTTTAATTATATTTATATATATAATCCATTCTTCGATTTCAAAACCCTATTCACTTCATATATTTGATAAAAATGATATTTTTATCCAACAAATATTTATTTCCACACATCACTATTTTTAACATTTCATATATATAATAAAAATGTGATTTTTATTGTAAAACAATTTATTTCAAAACACGATTATTTTATACAGTCTATATATGTGATAAAATGTTATTTTTATCTTTCAAAGAATTTATTCAACACATGAACTTCTATTCAACACATGAATTTCTATTCAACACATGAATATAGTTTCAACACATGAATATGGTTTCAACACATGAAAATAATTCTAACATATGAATATTATTGAAAATTTCGGCAGCATAACGGTAGGGTAGTTAAAACCGGCACCGTCCCGAGTACGGCTCCTCGCTCTTCCTATTGGGATTTTTGACAAGGGGATTTCAATATCTAGTTCATATGCAGACGAATTTTCCCATATACTAATCCTATTGGGATTTCAACCACAATTAATCATTTCCAATCAACCATTCATGATATTCACTAAATTTCACATCAATCAATAATCCAAACAATATCACAACCAATATATATATCGTCCACAGTCTATGGACGAGGGAAGTATATATATATACGTATATAACTATATTTCGATTTCATTTCAATTCATTTCAACGCGTATATCATTTTTACAACGCATATATAACTTATACATCGAACATACAACTTATACAACGCTTATACATGAGGTGTACAATGCTTATATAACTCATACATCGACTATATAATTTATACATCATTGTTTCCATATCGTTTATAAATCAGAAATCTCGCTTTGGGTTCCACTCCTCTAAAAATTGTAGAAGGCTCAAAAAAATATCTGGTCTCTTCTAGAATGTAGAAGACGTCCACACGAGTCCACTGTCTCTTGTTTAACTGGATTTCGTCAACATAGCAAAAAGGTATGATTTTTAGAAGTTCACAATGCTTAAAAGTGTAAAAATCAGTTCAAATATACCAAACCCGTACCTCTCTTTCGATGTTCAAAACTAGGTTTAGCTTTTAATCCAAATCCATAGCACTAGGTTGTAATCGAGCTACACCACGCTGAGGACCTCCGTGAGGCGCGCCTGAACCCCCTCTCCCCCCACTTTGATGAACTCGACGACGCCTAGGGGGTAGGAGGAAGCCTCGAATGGCGACACTTTCAGTGAGTGAATCGAACAAAATAATCAACAATGGGAGGTGTAGTTTATATGGATGTGAAGCCCTCGCGATTTCCTATAGAATTCCCAAAAGAATTGCTCGATTTCGTTGAGCGATTTGGAAGTTAAGGAGGAGGAAAGGAATCAGCTTCTACCGCCGTAGATTTTGAGGGCATCGGGGAAGAGAGATGAAAAGGGGAATTTTTGATTAGCCAATAGAGATTTTATTTATTTATATATTTTTAAAAATCCAAAAAAATATAATACCTCTTACCTTATACGAACTCCAATCCAAACCCAACGACTGTCATTACTAGCTAAATACCCCCATTCCGAACACAATGGGATATGTTTCATAGGCCCATTCGACTGTTTCAGTCGGTTTATTTTCAAATTAAAATATAAAACATTCAATATTTGATTTGAATGTACATTTCATTTTGTCGGGGCAACATACTGATCCCAAAAATTCCAGAAAAATAAATCTAACTATGTTTTGACGATACGGTCCCAACAAAACTAGTTTCGTCGAATTCTGAGACAGTTTGAAAAATGTCCATTTTCTGGTCGATCCAATTTAACAGAAATTGACCAAACACATTTTCCTTTGCCACGCTCACATATTAACTTCAAAAATTATGGAATTTGAAACCTAGCAATAATTTGAAATCCTGGATCCAACAAAAGTGGCTTCGTCGAATTCTGAGGTCGTTTGCAAAATGGCTATTTTCACGAGCTATATAAATTATATAGCGACCTTTCTGAAAATTCATATGGCCATAACTTTTGATTCTCGCTACGAAACTTTGATTTTTCAGATTCGTTAGAAAGATATTCATAAACAGATTTAAATATTTTTGGTTTCACTAAAATCCGTTTTATTTTGCACCCGGTACAGTCAGTCAAAGTTCGAAATCAAATTTTGAAACTGCCGCGCCATTTCAGGCCTTGTTTATAATTAAAAATAATTATATTTATTTTCAAACATCGATTCAAACATACTTTTCATCGTTATTATTTAAAATAATTTATTTTAAATATTTAAAATCAACTAAAATCGCCAAATTGAAAATTTTAAACTGGTTCAGATTTTCCGGGTTGTTACAATCTTCCCCACTTAAAACTTTTCGTCCCCGAAAAGGAACGAAGCCGAAAGTTGTTTAATTAATCAACTCAACTTTCTTTCTGACTTCCAATTTTCAACTTTTCAGTTTCTAAAAAATTTCAAATTCTTCAAAAATTTGGCTAACACCCTAAATTTTCGAAAAATTTCGCCATAACCTCCTTTGTACGGGGAGGGGTTTGGAAATTTATTGGGCCAGGTACCCAATAAATCCTAATAAGCATGCACATATTTATAGTGATATATTCCGGTGTCCACAGGGGAGTGTGTATAGATCATAACTCCAGAGAATAAATTCTCGTCACCCTATATATGGTTTTTGTGCCTTAATGACCAGAGAGATGTGTTTATTGTCATCTCCAGACCCGTATGGTTTTTTTATTAATCTTCCAATTTACCGTTACATTTTATATGGTTCATATCAGTCATCAGTTCAACTTGTTATATATAGTAATCACCATACTAGCCTCTCGCTCGTATGGTAAAACTTTAACCTCGTCACACAAGCTCCAAATGCTTATGTGGTATATGATGAAGTATGCCTATCTTCAAGAAGTATGCCATGTAGTGTAGTTCAAAAATTAATTGTTACTATCCTATGGCGGCATTTATTACACACAGAACAACCAGCATTCCGCATCTAATGGCATTCACAGGAGTTGGTATAATAATAAAATTGTGCATCCAACTCATTAAGGTTTACCTATTTGTCGGGCACGCAAATAAATTCTTTACTCAACAGCTAAACCATTTACCTATTCAAACATATATAATGCACATGTATATATTTCTATCTATTTCTAAACCAGTTCAATGTGTAATTTAATCGAATAAATTTACCATTCATTCATTGGTTAAATTAATTATCATTCTAATAATTTAGTTAATCAAATTCACGATCACACAGCACAAACAACAATCAATTTGATTTAAACTTTTCAAAAATATACTAATTAATTCATACACTCTTTTAAAATCATTCAGACTATATAATTAAAAAGTTTACATTGTTGAACGATAGAATTTCTTCTTCTGTTTCTGTCACTCATTTTTCAATGTCTGCAAATAGCAGACAAAGTGTTAGGCCAACAGAAAAGGTATTTTAAAGCATAGAGACATATACTTCAACGTAAATGTGTCTATCGAGGTGTATTTCATTCTGCTTCACTCATTCTAGGACATTACAAATCCTATCTGAAATGAGCGATCTGTCTTAGAACGCTACTGGTTCTATTTCTGACGAGTTCATTAATATGTTATATTCCAAAACTAAGCTTAACCAAAGCACTGATACCACGTTTGTGACGACCCCAAACCCCGTTCCATGGTGGCAAGGGTAATCTTGGAATATAACACATAAACAAATAACAGCAGAACATAAATAATTAAATACACCAGATAATGTACAATAGAATACCCTTGTAACACCCCACCTCCGCTAGGGTCACTCACAAAGGGAATGCACTAGTTTTGGTGGAGTATTATCTAGGTAAGCTTACACAGAGATATCACAAGACATAACATAAAATAAGCAGCGGTAGAAATTAAAAACCAAATTTCATTATTTTCCAAAAAAGAGTCAAAACCTCATATATCCAAGGTACAAATTATTCCATTACATCAAGTTCTAGATAAAGAAGCATAAACTTAAAGTAGAAAAAGTAAATTATTCCCCAAACATAGCAGAAGTGCAGCCATAGCATAGCTCAAGACCAAACCGTACATGAGCTGTCAAAAAGCAAGCTAAGAGCTAGTGTTTCCTCCCTGAGAACCTGGGGGGGGGACGAAAGAAAAAGAGGCGAAAGAAAAAGGGTCAGTCATAAAGACTGGTAAGCCCTAGTGACTTTCAGTATGTAAACTAGTAAAGGTAACATGATATGTGGAAACTGGAATTAAACATAAGGATGATAACAGAACTGGTAGGATAATTAAGATAACAGGATAAGTCAAGTCTAACATCGCATATTCGAGATTCGCTGCACCAACTATACTAGTGTCCTAACCCATGTCAAGTATTAATCAGGAAATGATCCCTTGGCCCAATATCATGTAGTGACCCATTACGGGGTCCTACGGTACGATCTACTAATCAATCGGCTCTCTACAAGTTCTAGCTCGTCAAGTGTCTGTGTCATACGACCCTATCCTGAAATGTAGTTACCTGTGATAGGTCCATCATAGGGTGTATCAAGCCCTATGGTGCCAAACATCGACACGAATCAAGCACGCACAATGTAAACCTACGGGTGCCCAACGCCTGCTTTTTCAACTTCGGACTACGTGCACGACCATAGCCCGCCTGAACCTACAATGGCGCACCAACTCAGCCATCGTTCTGGTCGCTTACAATCAGCCCAGTAATCGTGCCCCACCCTGCCTAGTCCCAGGGTATCGTGATACATCTAAGTGGGTTACTACTGAAAAGGACCGCGTAACTAGGGTTTCTAATGGGTTAAGTGTTGTCATTCAAATTCGTGACTTAACCCTATCCAAATCATGTATCAAGCTGGTTAAGTGTGTTCAAGCGGTTCATGACTTAACCCTATCAAATCATCGTGTCAAGTTGGTTAAGTGTGTTCAAGCGGTTCATGACTTAACCCTATCAAATCATCGTGTCAAGTTGGTTAAGTATATTCAAGTGGTTCATGATTTAACCTTATCATGTGGCATTAATTCATTAATGCACCCCAACCTCTCACATGAGACTAACTGTTGTGGTCACTGGATTTGTCGGGCGGTTCCGGGCAGATTTACACCACAACGTAGTCTAACCTCGGGTTTTTCATGCGATATGACCAACTACCCACATTGGATCCTATTGTTTGCAGTCACTGGATTTGTCGGGCGGTTCCGGGCAGATTTACACTGCAAACTCAATCCAACCTCGAGTTGGCCATTTTCAAGTTTACCTAAGTGTCATGCCCACGTTCAAGTTTTCATGTCAAAATTCATGTCGAGTCTCATGTCAGATTTCATGTAAGTTTCATGTCAAGTTCTTGTCCATATCCAGGTTCAAGTTATAATAACGTTCATGTTCAAAGCCAATTTATGTTTTACCTAATCTACCCGAATCATATTCCCATCGCACATAAACTCGAATCGATACAAATAAATCTAATTAGGGAATAACATAAAAAGGGACGGGTATAAGGTGGCAAAAGTGATTACTAGCATAGCTTGGTATGACTTGAGATAAAAGATTATAACATTACTGGCATATGGAATATTGGCCTCAAACATAAAGATTCCAAGTCTAGCAAAATAAGGTACTAGTCAAGATAACAGTTGTCATAAGGTGATAGTATAGTCATGGTAGCGATTGACATAAGGTGATAGTATAGTCATGGTAACGATTGACATAAGGTGATAGTCATAAACTTGTGACTAATAGCAGATTCAACATGATAATATGAGGGGTTTTTCTCTTTGATTTACAACATAAATAGGCCCCAAATCAATGACATAGTAATATACCCAAAAGTCAAGATCCAAGATGAACAAGCATGGATGTAAAACAGTCATCATACACAGGTCCAATTTCAATTTACAACATATTCATATTACATTTACAGTTTAAATCTAAAAGTAACTGGGGCTTACAGATCGTAGTTCGAGAATCAGAAAAAGAAAGTCGATGTTGAATCTTTATATGCTTAGTCGAGTCCTAACAGAAGTCCCCAAATCAGCAATTCTCTTAACTTAGTTTCGACGTAGAAGAAGTAGTCTCTTTCTCTAACTTTTCAACCAGAATTAGAGCAGCATAATGTCAGAGAGAATTTTTGTGTAGAGAGACTAGTGTTAGGGGCTGCTTATATAGGGTCAGGTCAACGAATGTAGACAGAAATGAGGCCAGAAACATCAAAGTGCATCCATCTTCAAAAGTGGGCTCGGCCACCAGGTCGACCCCCAGGTCGACACTATGGTCGACCTGGTCCTGGGCAGGTCGACTACATAGTCGACCCCCAGGTCGACTTGGTCCTGGGCGGGAAATTTCCCGTCCAGTCCATTCTGAGGTTTGAATTTCGAAATTTGAATTCGAATTCTGAGCTGTTTTGAACTTGAAAACTTCGAAAGGTCATAACTTGGTCATACGGACTCCGATTTTCGAAAACTCGGACTCGTTTCCAAGTAGAATTTCGAGACGAATGCAATGGCGAACCCATTTCCCTTGATTCTTATTTTAAAAATTAATTCTACCTTGATTTATGGTTATTACACGTTATAAAAATACGGGTTGTTACATTCTCCCCTCCTTTAAGGATTTCGTCCCCGAAATCTCTAGGTTAGAAAGAATATATCCTACCATCCAATCATCCATCTACTCAAAGCATCATCCACAGGCAACCATTGTCCTTAAAAGATTTCTAGTGTTGTATGAACATATGCAGAAAGTGTGTGCATATGTACTTATCTAATGCAAAAGATCAGGCGGTTACTGATTCAGTAAACCTCCTTAATGCAAAATATGTTAGTGTAATGAATACAACATGTATGCAAATTCCTAACATAGTTTATAATCCTTACATGAGTGCACAAGCATTCATTCATATGCAACATCCAAGTGATATCATAACAAGTTCCATCCATGTACAAGTATAAGCACTCATGCATATGCAACATGAAAATGTGACTGAGCCGATCTAGTGCCTAATGTGTGTCATGCATCCACTAGCAACCACTTGCAACCATTTGCAAACATCAACCATAATATGTTGCAATCACATGTTTTCATCCATATGGTTCTACCTAAGGTTCTCAAGATAAGATCGAGAAGATAACAAGACAAACGTAGATAGTAGAAGCATGATACGGAAAGGTTTTCAAGTTTATAGGAAAAAGAGATCGAGAATGTACCCTCAAAAAGAAATGGGTAAAGCGCGCGTATCTTATCTTCAGTTTCCCAAGTTGTGTCTTCTTGGGCTTCACTCCACTGCACTTTAACTAGTTTGACTTCTCGACTCCTTAGCTTCTTGATCTCCGCTCCTAAGATACGAATTGGAACTCGCCTCAGTGTTGCTTCTTTTTCCACTTCTACGTCTTCAAGGATACTTGGCTCAACCACTTCGGCCGTCTCATGCAAGCACTTTCGGAGATGCGAGACGTAAAAGACATTGTGTACTCCAGTTAACTTCTCGGGTAAGTCTACCTTATAGTCCATCCGTCCAATCCTCTCAGTGATAGGGAACGGTCCTACGAACCTTGGTGCTAGCTTTCCAACTGCTCCAAAACAAACTACATTGCGTAACGGAGAAACTTTTATAAAGACCATATCTCCGACTTCGAACTCTAGGTCTGTCCTTCTCTGGTCCGCATAAGATTTCTGTCTATCTTGGGCCGTTTTCATCCGTCTTCGTATCAACTCAATCTTCTCAGAAGTGTCCCTTATCATGTCGGGCCCAAGTATAAGTACGTCTGTCGTCTTCCACCAACAAGTTGGCGATTTGCACGGTCTTCCATACAGGGCTTCGAACGGTGCCATTCCGATGCTAGCTTGGTAACTGTTATTAAATGCAAATTCCACGAGAGGAAGGTGGTCTTCCCAAGTACCACCGAAGTCAAGAATGCATAGCCTCAGGAGATCCTCTAGTACCCTATTTAACCTTTCGGTTTGTCCATCCGTCTGCGGGTGATAGGCCGTGCTCAAGTTTAGTTGTGTACCCATTGCTTCTTGCAGATTATTCCAAAACTGGCTAGTGAAAATCGGGTCACGATCACTAACTATACTAGAAGGAACCCCGTGCAACCGTACTATCTCCCGAAGGTAAATAGACGCTAGCCATGATGAGGTCCTCTTGCTTTTCACTGGAATGAAGTGAGCACTTTTCGTGAGTTTATCAACTATGACCCATATGCTAGTATTTCCCTTCCTTGACCTAGGCAGTCTATCCACGAAATCCATCGAGATACTCTCCCATTTCCATTGCAGAACCTCCAAAGGATGTAATAGCCCACCATGCTTTTTCGACTCGGCCTTTACTTGTTGGCACACCATGCACTTCGAAACGAACTCTGCCACGTCCTTTTTCATTCCAGCCCAAAAGAAAATGCGTTCATATCCCTGTACATCTTATCCCCTCCGGGGTGTATAGTCATCTTCGAGTGGTGAGCCTCTTCGAGGACTTTCCTTACTAAGTCTCCCACTTGTGGGACACATAGCCTTCCATCACGCCTTAGCCATCCCTTGTCATCTATGGCATAATTACCGAGGTGACTTGACGTCTCACCACTAATTGGCTTGTCCATGATTTCGACTATCTGTGGGTCTTCCCTCTGTGAAGTCCCTACTTGATCTAGAAGTGTAGGTCTTAACTCAAGAGATACTAACGTAGCAGTCAATGACTCAACAGCAGGTGTAAAATCAAAGGTTGCTATAAATTCAAGGCTTTTTCTTTAACAAACAGGGAGCTCAAAGTCAACCTTTTTCTACTTAGCGCGTCTGCCACCACGTTACCCTTGCCAGGGGTATAAGCTATATCGAAGTCATATGATGCTAAGAATTCCATCCATCGTTGTTGTCTCAGATTCAAATCTTTTTGTGAGAAGAGGTACTTCAGCGATTTGTGGTCGGTATACAGCTCGAACCTCTCCCCAAGAAGATAATGGCGCCAAGATTTAAGTGCAAAAACGATCGCCGCCAACTCCAAGTCATGTGTGGGATAGTTCTTCTCATGAACTTTAAGTTGTCTACCCCCATAGCATATCACTTTCCCTTCTTGCATTAGGACTGCACCTAATCCCGTGCCACATGCATCTGTGTACACGGTAAACATCTTACCTCCATCGGGTAATGCCAAAACTGGGGCTGTGGTGAGGGCTCTCTTGAGTCTCTGAAAAGCAATCCCACACTCTATGTCCCATGCAAACGCTAGGTTTTTCTTCGTTAACCTAGTAAGAAGGGCTGAAATCTTAGCGAAGTCCTTAATGAACTTCCTATAGTAGCCTGCCAAACCGAGAAAGCTTCTCACTTCAGTTGCGTTCTTAGGAATTTTCCGGTCTTGCACCGCAACCACCTTTGCGGGGTCTACGGCTATGCCTTGCTTAGAAACTACATGTCCATGAAACCGAACTTCCTTCCTCCAAAAATGGCATTTGGAGAACTTAGCCTTTGACTGGTGTGCTCTGAGCGTATCCATGACTTCCTTGAGATGTCTAGCATGCTCTTCTTCGTCCTTTGAGAAGATCAGAATATCATCCACGAAAACCACTACAAACTTGTTAAGGAACTCCCGAAACACCCTACTCATCAAATCTACCAAATACGCGGGTGCATTCGTTAACCCAAACGGCATGACGAGCCATTCGAAGAACCCATCTGGAGTCCTAAATGCAGTTTTGTCAATGCTGTCCTCAGCCACTCTAAGCTGATGGAACCCTGTGGCTAGATCGAGTTGAGAGAAAACAAATGCTCCTACAAGCTGGTCAAACAGATCGTCGATTCTTGCCAGTGGGTGCCTATTCTTCTTTGTCAGCTTGTTTAACTCACAATGATCTACGCACAGACGAAGCGAACCATCTGCCTTAGTAGCGAATACCACCGGAGCACCCCATTTAGAAATGCTTCGTCTTATGAATTTTTTCTCAAGCAACTCCTTAACTAGTTTACTGAGCTCTCTTCTTTCTCGCGGGGCCATGTGCCTAACGGGCAATGAAACTGGCTTGGCATTATCAACAAGATAAATTCGGAAGTCTATCTCGCGTTTAGGAGGTAACCTCTTACCTCATCAAAGACACCTGGATATTCTCGGACCACTTTTACAGATTGCAAATTGTCGATGGACGAGTCAAGAGATTCAAGATAACACAACATGACAGGACCCTTAGGGTTACAAGAAATTTCAAGGGTATTACCAAGGCGAGTCATGAGCCTCACTACCCTTCGTTCACAATCAAGAATGGCACCATAATTGGATAGCCAATCCATGCCTAGAATCAATCCGTATCCCATAAATCCGAGAACATAAGCATTACACGTGAATTCTACGCTTAAGATAGAAATTCTCAAATCCACACAAATCATGGACAAATGAGCGGAGCCCCCAATTGGATTTGAAACTATAACGGGATCCTCAACTAGACTAGTACTTAGGTGCAGATTTTCAACAATATCAGAAGAAATAAATGTATGCGATGCACCAAAGTCAAATAAGGTTCGAACAGGAAAGTCAGAAATGTAAACAAGGCTTTCTACGGAAATATTACTACCTCGGTCCAGTGCTGGAGTGGTATTGAGAGCATGCAACTGCCCTCCAGAAGGTCCTGCTCGCTGGGTCTGCCCTTGCCCTGTCCTTGCTTCTTAGGGCAATCCTTGCTGATGTGTCCAGTATCTCCACAATGAAAGCATTCACCCAACTTTCTCTTCTTCTTTCTACAGTCTTTAGCTAGATGTCCCGTAATCCCACAAAAGTTACACTTCCTTGTCTCACGTGCCTTGTTGTTGTTGCCCTTGTTATTCTTGTTATTCTTGTTGCCTCCCTTCTTGAAGTCAACTTTCTTATTCTGAGTCTCATTAGGCTTAACCTCCTTCTTGCTATTCTTGTCTTCTTCATGGAGTAAAGCCATATCCACTAAGCTTTCAAAAGTCGCCTCCATGGGTACATGAGTTATGGCCAAACTGTGTAGTGGCTTGTTCAATCCTCGAGCAAAGCGTACAACCTTTTTCTGGGCCGTATTGACCGAGTCCAAACTGAACCGAGCAAGCTGATTAAACTTATTCACGTACTCCCTAACAGATATATCCCCTTGCTTGAGTGCGAGGAACTTCTCCATCTGAAGGTTCTCTTCTGCTGACGATAAGAATTTAAGACCAAACCTCTCTCTAAAGTCTGCCCAAGTCTCAATTGGCCTGGTGGCGTTGGTGACTTCCCACAAAAATGCAGCTTCCTCTTTTAACAACCATGCTGCCAACTGAACTTTCCTATGGTCCTCCACATCAAAGATAATAAACAAGTCTTCAGTCTCCTTTAGCCAGTTCCGTGCCTCAACGAAGGTTTCAGTTCCAAAGAAGTTCTTGCCGCCCATCGCTTTAAAGTCTTTGCATATTTTGGCATAGGCGGTACCAGGAGGAGGAGGAACCGCGACCACTGGGGGAGGAGGAGGGATGTCTGCCGGGCCCACGCCGTTGGCCCTAGCTTCTAAGTACCTTCGGAACCATCCAGGCACGGGTATTCCCTCAGGCTGGTTAAGATCAGCCATGCTAAAAAACGAAAAGAAAAAGATTCAAACGAGGAAACGAAGGAAAGTGCTAATGGCTTTTTTTTTGGGGAATACCCTTTCTAAACATAAAACTTTCCTTCAAAAAATGCTTCTTTATAAATGGTTTTTGGAAAATAGTTTCAGAAGTTTTTTTTTTAAAAACTTTTGCCCCATCTGGTAACCTTCTGCTCTGATACCAAATGTAACACCCCACCTCCGCTAGGGTCACTCACAAAGGGAATGCACTAGTTTTGGTGGAGTATTATCTAGGTAAGCATACACAGAGATATCACAAGACATAACATAAAATAAGCAGCGGTAGAAATTAAAAACCAAATTTCATTATTTTCCAGAAAAGAGTCAAAACCTCATATATCCAAGGTACAAATTATTCCATTACATCAAGTTCTAGATAAAGAAGCATAAACTTAAAGCAGCAAAAGTAAATTATTCCCCAAACACAGCAGAAGTGCAGCCATAGCATAGCTCAAGACCAAACCGTACATGAGCTGTCAGAAAGCAAGCTAAGTCCAAGCTAAGAGCTAGTGTTTCCTCCCTGAGAACCTGGGGGGAAAACGAAAGAAAAAGAGGCGAAAGAAAAAGGGTCAGTCATAAAGACTGGTAAGCCCTAGTGACTTTCAGTATGTAAACTAGTAAAGGTAACATGATATGTGGAAACTGGAATTAAACATAAGGATGATAACAGAACTGGTAGGATAATTAAGATAACAGGATAAGTCAAGTCTAACATCGCATATTCGAGATTCGCTGCACCAACTGTACTAGTGTTCTAACCCATGTCAAGTATTAATCAGGAAATGATCCCTTGGCTCAATATCATGTAGTGACCCATGACGGGGTCCTACGGTACGATCTACTAATCGATCGGCTCTCTACAAGTTCTAGCTCGTCAAGTGTCTTTGTCATACGGCCCTAGCCTGAAATGTAGTTACCTGTGCTAGGTCCACCATAGGGTGTATCAAGCCCTATGTTGCCAACCATCGACACGAATCAAGCACGCACAGTGTAAACCTACGGGTGCCCAATGCCTGCTTTTTCAACTCCGGACTACGTGCACGACCATAGTCCACCTGAACCTACAATGGCGCTCCAACTCAGCCGTCGTTCTGGTCGCTTACAATCAGCCCAGTAATCGTGCCCCACCCTGCCTAGTCCCAGGGTATCGTGATACATCTAAGTGGGTTACTGCTGAAAAGGACCGCGTAACTAGGGTTTCTAATGGGTTAAGTGTTGTCATTCAAATTCATGACTTAACCCTATCCAAATCATGTATCAAGTTGGTTAAGTGTGTTCAAGCGGTTCATGACTTAACCCTATCAAATCATCGTGTCAAGTTGGTTAAGTATATTCAAGTGGTTCATGACTTAACCCTATCATGTGGCATTAATTCATTAATGCACCCCAACCTCTCACATTAGACTAACTGTTGTGGTCACTAGATTTGCCGGGCAGTTCCGGGCAGATTTACACCACAACATAGTCTAACCTCGTGTTTTTCGTGCGATATGACCAACTACCCACATTGGATCCTATTGTTTGCAGTCACTGGATTTGTCGGGCGGTTCCGGGCAGATTTACACTGCAAACTCAATCCAACCTCGAGTTGGCCATTTTCAAGTTTATCTAAGTGTCATGCCCACGTTCAAGTTTTCATGTCAAAATTCATGTCGAGTCTCATGTCAGATTTCATGTAAGTTTCATGTCAAGTTCTTGTCCATATCCAGGTTCAAGTTATAATAACGTTCATGTTCAAAGCCAATTTATGTTTTACCTAATCTACCCAAATCGTATTCCCATCGCACATAAACTCGAATCAATACAAATAAATCTAATTAGGGAATAACATAAAAAGGGACGGGTATAAGGTGGCAAAAGTGATTACTAGCATAGAATGGTATGACTTGAGATAAAAGATTATAACATTACTGGCATATGGAATATTGGCCTCAAACATAAAGATTCCAAATCTAGCAAAATAAGGTACTAGTCAAGATAACAGTTGTCATAAGGTGATAGTATAGTCATGGTAGCGATTGACATAAGGTGATAGTATAGTCATGGTAGCGATTGACATAAGGTGATAGTCATAAACTTGTGACTAATAGCAGATTCAACATGATAATATGAGGGGGTTTTCTCTTTGATTTACAACATTAATAGGCCCCAAATCAATGTCATAGTAATATACCCAAAAGTCAAGATCCAAGATGAATAAGCATGGATGTAAAACAGTCATCATACACAGGTCCAATTTCAATTTACAACATATTCATATTACATTTACAGTTTAAATCTAAAAGTAAATGCGGCTTACAGATCGTGGTTCGAGAATTAGAAAAAGAAAGTCGATGTAGAATCTTTATATGCTTAGTCGAGTCCTAACAGAAGTCCCCAAATCAGCAATTCTCTTAACGTAGTTTCGACGTAGAAGAAAAAGTCTCTTTCTCTAACTTTTCAATCAGAATTAGAGCAGCATAATGTCAGAGAGAATTTTTGTGTAGAGAGACTAGTGTTAGGGGCTGCTTATATACGGTCAGGTGAACGAATGTAGACAGAAACGAGGCCAGAAACATCAAAGTGAATCCAGCTTCAAAAGTGGGCTTGGCCACCAGGTCGACCCCCAGGTCGACA
This sequence comes from Allium sativum, assembly GCA_030737875.1. NCBI lineage: Eukaryota > Viridiplantae > Streptophyta > Magnoliopsida > Asparagales > Amaryllidaceae > Allium > Allium sativum. Next base: position 2,514 of record JASFAX010005259.1, on the reverse strand, counting down.
CTATGGTCGACCTGGTCCTGGGCAGGTCGACTACATAGTCGACCCCCAGGTCGACCTGGTCCTGGGCGGGAAATTTCCCGCCCAGTCCATCCTAAGGTTTGAATTTCGAAATTTGAATTCGAATTCTAAGCTGTTTTGAACTTGAAAACATCGAAAGGTCATAACTTGGTCATATGGACTCTGATTTTCGAAAACTCGGACTCGTTTCCAAGTAGAATTTCGAAACGAACGCAATGGCGTAACTCATTTCCCTTGATTCTTATTTTAAAAATTAATACTGCCTTGATTTATGGTTATTACACGTTATAAAAATACGGGTTGTTACAACACTGGATAAACATAATCATCAGAGTTACACAGTATACAGGATCATACTTAGTACAAAATATAGTTCAGCTATACATAAATGTCTACAACGGAAAACAAAACATAATATGTACAATAGGAGCTGAACAGCATAAAAAGAGATAAGTGATAGAATCCATCTTCAGCTCCGGCTATCCATAAAGAGCCTGCTAAAACCTGAATAAACGCTGCCCGTGTAGAAATAGGGGCACCCTAGTTTGCAAGTGAAACAAACTACGAGTCAGTCATGGGACTGGTATGAGAAATCTACTTAACACAGGACCACGCAAATTTCGCGGAATGAGTTTACTCCATTGGATTGCCAGTGCTTTAAAACAAGTAAATCTTTTAAACATCACAATGCTTTTTATAAAAATGAAGCCATTATATTATAAGACTCAGTTCCCATCACATAATGCAACACAAACCGAAGGATAGAGTTTTACCTTATAATGGCCAAAATATGCTTGATACAAATAAAACAAAAGCATTTGATATTATTACTAGTGTTTATATGTTTCAAAAACAATTTCAATCATAAGTATCAATCATAGACGGTATTAATGCCCTATACCACTATGTCACCATATATAGGTATACAATCAAAATCGTTCGATGTCGTATTTGGAAATTGGATTTCCGTCATGAACCAAGGCATGGGATTGTCCTTACCGCTTCGATACGCTCTAGCCCATGTCTTAGGACCCAGACTCATGTGGGCCCTTGGATCGTCAGGGACGGTCCACTCGATGTGGATTAAAATTCCTGAACCCTGCGTTTCCCCGCCCTATGGGGCGTCACTGGTCATATCCGACCACACCATCGGCTCCGAAGAGACCGAACTAACCGAGGCCTCGCTTTCCATCATCCACATAAGTAAAATACCCGGGCGTGCAAAACCCAAAGCACCACTCCTAGCTAGAAGGAAACGCATGTCCTCCCTGAAGTCTACTTCCGTTTCTGGCTCATACCGGGGTGTGAGGCTCGCGAAACAACGCTAAACACAAAGCTAGCTATTCAATCCCATGCTTTGATCATCAACCACAAAGCTCTGCTTTTCAACAAAAGCTTTGATCATCTGCCACTTAGGCATGCCACACAGGCAATTCACTCGATGCGACTGATTTCTATCGATATATAACCTCTGAGCTCGTACGTCTCAGAGAAGGGCGTTAAGCAAGAGAATAAATTCTCCGCCGCCAAACAGATATATATTTAATAGAGATCAATCAGCACAGAACAAAATCCAATGTCAAACACACAGTCCATTAACAAGTCCGTTCCGGGTCTGAACGAAACCGGAGGCACCATATACCTCGCACATCCGTACAATCAACAAGTACGTCCGAACGGCTACCACTTCAGCCCCTTCAAGGTAACTACTCCTATCATGAGCATCAGTAGCACCCCTCCATTCGACGTGAAGATCATCGGTCTTGCACCGTCTTCATATCTTCGACTTCTAATCGTCGATCAATTATTTGAAATGAGAATTAACTCGGCCTTTTCAAACAATTCACGTATATTTAGAATTTCAAATCAATTCATTTCAATGGTTAAATTATTCGACACCAATAATTCAATTAATTTATATAGTTCTCACGTCAAACACATTCAACCATCAAATATTCAATAAAACGAGCAAATTCAGTTTATTTCCATTCCATAACGTTTATAATATTTTATCACGATTTACCGCTATTTTTACACATTTAAAAATAGCCAATTTATATAAACGACGCTTCAGGCCATAACGCGGTCATGGCTGTTTTTCTTTAGATTTGATTTACACATATATGAAAATCTAACCGTTGGATCTTCAAAATTTTTATATCATTGGAAAGATCTTTTCAAAACAAATCCAATGGTTCCAGTTTTGCGAAAATCCGACGGTCGGATCTCCCAGTACAAACGTTTGAAGTTACGATTTCGAAATACGAACTGCAGCATCGTTATTCGATTTATTTCAATTATATATATATATATATATATAAATATAATCGATTCTGGCGCTGTTTTTCTTCAGATTTGAATTAAACATTCCAGACAATCCAACCGTTGGATCTTTACAAAGTTGGTGTCATTGGAAAGATATTTCCAAAGCGAACGCAACGGTTTCGGTTTCGGGAAAATCCGATGGTCGGATCTCCCGCAATAATCGTTTGAAAT